>MU225553.1:6839256-6869105 GCA_018584345.1 Thuja plicata | reverse complement strand
TATATATATATATATATATATATCAATTTCTACATATCTATATATCTAACATTTTATTTGTAGGTTTCATCTATGTTTCTTATTAACATCCTTTATTTAATCTTCATTGTGCAACCTTTACAACTTTCTGCGCAGGTCTCCTTTGATTCCCTCTTTCAGTTGTTCTAAATATATCTTTGTTCTTTGGTTTGTTTCCCTCCTCCTTATGCAGCATTGTTTTCTTTCCAATTTATCTCTGCTCAGCTTTTTATTTTTCCTCCCTTGGCTCAAAGTAGACTTCCTTGTTATCTCAGCTTGTGTTTGGTCTATTCCTTATTTTTGCCAGCGCATTTGATCTATTCCTTATTTTTGCCACACATCCCTTCATTCACTTCACTAGCGCAACTTTGGTAGTTATTTATCTTGCGCAAAAAAAATTCTTATTGTGCAGCTTCCATATTATTCTCTCCTTCATTTGTTTTATTCAACATATGATTAAGTTGTTTACAACACTGTTCAAAATGATTAACTTGAAAGTAAAATTTAATTGTTCTCTCCTTTGCGCAACTTCCTTGTTGTGCAACATTGTATTCTTTCCTTAGCTCAGATTCCTTTGCCTTTTTTCATTCCTTTGTTTCCTTAGCTCCCCACTTAACATCGCTAATCCTCATGCAACAGACTTCTCCACTCAGATATTAATCTTTTTCTGCAGTTCAGATATTATTGCATTTTTAGTCATCTTTGTCTGCAGCTCATTTAGCAGCTTGTCTGCAATATTCTTTTATATGCTTGGTCTTGCAGCAGCCATAGCTGCTTGGCCTTGTGCATCTCTTTTGCATGTAATGTAGCATTATTCTTCTCTCTACTCTCTGAGCAGTTACAAGGCTATTCATTATTCTTATTCTTTATTTTCAAATGTGGTAGGCTAATCATTATTCTAACATTGCAGGTTATCATTATTTAATTGTAATTTTTTAAATTATTTTTAGCATTTTTCTTTCTTTCATAACATTTTTTTTCTAGATTCTTATCTAAGCATTTCTCATTTTCTTATCTTAGCCCTTAAATTAATAATTGTTCTCTCCATTTCAATTATTATCATTGCAGTTTTACTCACTCTTTTGACTCTTATGCAGGTTCAACATTATCTTACTTCATATTATATCATTTTAAAAAAAATCTCGCTGCAAGATTATATATAATTTTTTTAAAAATTGCAGGCTTATCAATTATTGACCCTTATTTAATAATTTATTCAATTTGTTTATCATATTTTAAAAAAATTTAAACTTTATAATAATAATAATAAATTACAAAAAAAGTTTAAACTGTTATACATTTTTTCTTCTTAATATCTTTTAATATCGGTTTTAACCCATTTCCATTTTATCATTATAAACTTAATTCGATTGCTAATTTGTCATTTAACTGCAATTAAAATTTGTTCAATTTGAACGTTACATTAATTAAAACTTATTTTTCTTGCTCTTTATCATTATATATTCATTGTAATTATCTCCATTTTAGTTAATCTGATCGTTTTCTTAATTAATCACTTGCCTATATTGATTCTAGAGATTAAATTAAATGATTCTAACAAATTGGTATGGAAATATTTCATTTTGATTATTATTATTAAGAAAGGATATTATGTTCATTAAACAAAGGGGGTAAACTTTTTTTGTTAGCTAGTCTTTTGTTCATGTTTTTGTAATTATGCCAACTTTTCTGAAGATTGTCTTTGATCTAACTCTTGTGTTTAATGAACAAAACAAATGTGTCATATGATTGATCTAATGCACTTAAACTCTTTGATGATGTTAAATTATAGTTTTTTCAAGTATTATGTGTAATCATACTTCATTGACTTCTAGTGGTTTATTTAATTGTTTAAGCATTAATTGCTATCAGTTTTATTTGATCTATTGTTATGCACTTAGTTACATCTTTTATGGGTTCAACTTGTTCCATTTATAAGTTTCACTTGGTTACACTTACTCGGTTGATGTTTATCAACTTGTTCCATTTGTAAGTTGCACTGGGTTGCACTTACTCAGTTGATGTTTATCAACTTGTTCCATTTGTAAGTTGCACTGGGTTGCACTTACTCAGTTGATGTTTATCAACTTGTTCCATTTGTAAGTTGCACTTGGTTGCACTTACTCAGTTGATATTGATCAACTTGTTCCATTTGTAAGTTGCACTTGGTTGTACTTACTCAGTTGATGTTTATCAACTTGTTCCATTTATAAGTTGCACCGGGTTGCACTTACTCAGTTGATGTTTATCAACTTGTTCCTTTTGTAATTTGCACTGGGTTGCACTTACTCAGTTGATGTTTATTAACTTGTTCCATTTGTAAGTTGCACCGAGTTGCACTTACTCAGTTGATGTTTATCAACTTCTTCCATTTGTAAGTTGCACTAGGTTGCGCTTACTTCAGTTGGTGTTTATCAACTTGCTCTACCTTTCTTTTTGGTGAGGATATTGTTCTTGAAATCCTTCTTGAATTTTGTTGGATATCTCTGGCAGGCAATATGTTATTAATCCTCATATTCCCGTCTTATGGTTCACAATGGTAAACATGCTTGGTAAATTAGGATCTTACATTAATTTGGTGCTTGAGTCTCTTATTCTTTGAATTTTATCATTGTCTCTCTCATGTTTATTGATACACTAACATGATAATGTACTGCATTCTTCATTGCTTAGATCATGGGTCGTGTAGGTGATGGAGTCATGACCCATTCACTTGTGGTGAGATGACTCATTAGTGGATTGTCTATATCCATGTGGTTGACACATTGTTGATGCAGGTTTCATTAGTTGACATTGTCTGTGGTCATTTGTGTTTTAGTATATTTCTTTCATGAGAGCATTGATAAATACTTTCGTACCTAACTTGTTCTTTTTGAAACTTTGAGCATATGGTTTATCTTGATATCATGTTAGCTACATTGCACATTTTTATGATAGCTCATGCTTATCTCATTCTAAAATTTTCAAAATTTATCTAAAGTTGAATAATTTTATGATACATATTATGAGTTTCTTTTCAAAAGTGTACTGATTTGTATCAAGGGTAGATCCCAACTATGGGAAATCTACTTGTGTTATTTTCTATTCTTTGATTCAGGTGATATATCATGGACCTTCCAAAGCAATCAATTCATTTGCACATATCCTATGAATCACAATACTACTTGCAGATGTGCATATACTTCCGCTTGAACACATTTAAAGGACCTGTCTACTTCTCTTGGCTCTACCAAAGATACTTGTACGTTACATTTCTAGAAGACCACTTGCAAAATTGAAGACAATACAATTTCTTCCTTATATTGAAGATCAAGTTGCAGATATTTGTAAATTAAGTTTCACACCCCTTGTTTTAATCACCCCAAGTAAATATTAAAGGGGGTGTTAGAAATTAATCTTTCCTTGGTATTTTATATTTAGAAGATATACCAAGGTCTTGTCTCATATTTGTAATTCCTTTAATAAGGAAATTAGATATTCCTCCTTAAGAGGATTCCTACACATGGCACACACCAAATGTGAATGTGGCACTCTTAGAGTATGGGAGTTACATGCAAACTCCTCCACTCGTCTCTACTTAAGAGATGATTCTCACACACTTCTTAGGGTTCTAGGTTTCTCATAGGGGTTCTAAGTCAGATTTATTCTCTCTTCTCTCATTCTCATTCTTGCAATATTGTAATGAGCTTATTTCTCTCATTATTTAGGCTTTGAGCCATATTAATATTATTAGTTCCTGCCGTAGGCAGGATATTATAGCATTCATTATAATGCTACTATTTGTATTAGTTGTCCAATCATATCATTGTATTTTTCAACACTTTTTTGTATTGGTATAATTTTAATATATTTTGAATTTTCTATATTGTAATAGGAATTATTTATCTCTAATTTTATTGGTTGACTATGACTACAGTAGTATGTGAGGCTTTTGCCTTTTTGTAAGAGATTTTCATTTTAGTTGTCCAATCATAACATTTTATTTTTTGCCAACTTTTTACATTTGTATAGTTCTAATATATTTTGAATATTCTATTATTGTTTTTTTGCTACTATTATTTATAATATGTTTATTGCAACTAATTAATTATATTATATATTAATATTAACTTAATAGTATAATATTAATATAATTTTTTTATATATTATATTGATATAATATATTATTAGATTCATAACAGTGCACAAAAAATAGCAAAACAATGTTAATTTAAATATCATTAATTACTTGAATATGATACTATAATAGAAATCTTCATTTAATATTTACTATTTAATATTTAATGTTCATCTATAATTAATGATTATGTTTACTATTTAATATTTAATGTTCATCAAGCCAAATCTTGACTTAGGCAGGAACTAGACGCTATGCGTCCTTGTTCACAAGGGGTTTTTTCTTATTTTTTCCCCTTTCAAATGCTTGTGTTCTTGTCTTGGTCTTGGAGCATTTTGGTGAACTTGGTGTTTGATCTATTGAAGGAAAAACACACACACTCTCTCTCTCTCTCTCTCTCTCTACTTTTGGTAAATCTTTTCCTTTTGCACATTCTCTTAGATTCTTTCCTAAGTTTATTTTCATTTTCTTTATGTTTCTAACAGAATAACTGAGAGGGGGGGTGAATCAGTGGCCTAAAAAATATTTCAATAAATTAACCCAAAAACTTATTACCACAATTATAAGCCTCTATTTATCTTCAGTCCTACAAGATATATGCCCTGAAATAATCTCATTAAATAAATACTACTCGGAGTTCACTGTTAAACCTTATTCTTTATCTTTACCGAATAGCAGTCTATCATTTACCGAAATACAGTAAATAACTTAGTGTATACCGATCAATCCTATTTTAGTAATGTGTTAAGAAAAACATGAAAGAACTGACTCATAACACATTTGAAACATGAAAATTTAACGTGGAAACCATGTTAAGGGAAAAACCACTTGGGACCGGTAACCCAAAATTTTCATTCTTCTGAATTGAGGTCGGTGAAGAGCCAACCCTGTTAAAGGTTACAAACACACTGTTAAGTGTGACCTTGCTAGAGGATTTATCACTACCAATTAATCACTTGCTATCTGGAATTTCACTATGCTATCTTCATGAATCAACCTTTTGATAATCCTTGGGATGTATCTCAATATATAAAGGATTCTTAGATCCTGCTTGGTTAAGAGATTTTATGAATCAATGGTTAAACTAAAATAGTATATGATCTATTCATATATACAACTATGCTTTGCAGATGTTCAGAACTATTGTAAGCTCTTAATACCTTTTTGATCAATGTCTCTATTCAACACCTTTGTTCCACTTCTTTTTTCTCGGTGATGTTGTGCTTCTATGTTGCTCGGTGTCCGCAAAAATCTTTAGCTTGATTGATCAGGACTGTATGAAGTCGTTCTTCACCAGTATCACTCCGGCATCTTCTTCTCTATTCACCCCTAATTTATAATGAATTATATTGTCTCTTTAAAGACATAAATTCATTGTTTCTAAGTCCTTGACTTTCTTTTTCTTGGTGTGATCCACAATTCTTTCCTTTCTTTCTTTAAAGCTTTACTTCAATTTTATCCCATGGATTTCTCTTAGACAACTGGAATAAAATAGCTTTAAAACTCTCTCTTATCTATGGCTTTTAACTTGTCGATGAAATTTTTTTTATCAACCAGTTAACTCCATATTTAGCTCTTGTCAGCTAAGTCTTTTGTCATTTTTGAACTTCAATTCTTTTCGGTGTTTAACTCCTTGTTAGCTCGGTCAACACTTTAGTTCTCCTAGGGCATCTCCATCCATCAGGGTCATCTGTCTGTCGGGGATGTCTATCCTTTGGGTAACAGTGTGATTCTTCTCATCTATAATGCTTGCTTAGGTTTCTTACTTGGGTATCACTATGACTTTCCTCTCGGGGTTCTCTAAATGTCGGGGTGCACTGTCCGTCGGTGTTTTTTGTCACTTAGTGCATATTGAAATTTTATGCATTACTGATAGCATAACCTTTATCTCTCTGGTTCTCTAAAGTCTTTGACACTATGTATATAACCAATCATATTATATCAAGTTGACATCAATGACAATACAATACATTAACTAATTTAATGTCTTGCATTAACTTTCTAAAGCTTGGTGATCATCAACTTAACATCTTCAAACATTCAATCAGTTATAGTTCATCATGATGATGTATGGTTATGGAATAAGAGGTTATGTCATGTGAACTTTAACAATTTGGTAAACATTAGTAAGATGAAAAGAGTAAGAGGCTTACCAAGATTGAAGAAACCTGATAATGTTATGTATAAGCAATATCAGTTGGGAAAAATGGCAAAGTCTAGTTTCAAGAGAAAAACCTATACTTCAGATGGTGTTTTGGAATTGGTTCATACTTACCTTTGTGGACCTATTGGTGTGCAAAGCTACCGTGGTGATAAATATTTCATATTTTTTGTTGATGACTACTCTAGAATGATGACTATGATGTTTCTCAAGGAAAAATCTGATGCTTTTCAGTTGTTTAAGTAGTATTTGGAAAAAGTTGAAAAAGAGACATGTAAGAGCTTGAGATGTCTAAGATTTGATAGAGGAAGAAAGTTTATATCTAGTGAGTTCAAATTATTCTATAATGATATAGGAATTGAAAGATAGATGTCTACTCCAAGAACTCCCCCAAAGAATGGCATAGTCGAGAGAAGGAATATATCAATAATGGATTGTGCTAGAACATTGATGATAGAAAAGGATGTTGCACAAAAGTACTGGAGAGAAGTTGTAAGTACAATATTCTATACCTTGAACCGAGTACAAGTCAAGAAAGGTACTGATATTACACCTTATGAGTTATGGTATGGTTATGCACCTAATGTGAAATACTTTAAAGTTTTTGGAAGAAAATGTTATATACTGAAAGATAATAGAAATGGAAAACTTGATGCTAAAAGTGATGAAGGCATATTCCTAGGTTATTCCACTAAGAGAAAAGTGTATAAGTGTTTGAATTCTAACACTAAAAAAGTTGTGGAAAGTGCAAATGTTAGAATTGATGAACATGCAGAAAAGAATGAGGTCGAATACAAGCAAGAACCTGAAGATTACAGATCTTTCATTTACATGAATGAAGGAGAGTCCAATAGTTTACCTGAACCAGAAAAAGAAGATACCAAACAACAGAATGGTGTTGCCGAGCAACAGAAAGGAAATGTTAAGTCACAGAAAGAGGTTTTCGAGCATCAGGAGGTAACTATCAAGGAATCTGAAGAGGAAACAGAGACACAAACTGAACTTGAAATGAATTTGCATGATGAATCTGAGGAAGAAAAAAAAAAGAAAGGAGACAAGAGTCTCCACTCGCAAAATATGTAAGAAGACATCATAAACTAGATCAAATCATTAGAGAAAAAAAATATAGGTCATGAAAAGAAGTAAATTGAAAAATTAGACACGTTTATTATGTGAATTTGAGCCCAAATCAATGAAAGATGCTTTGGATAATGAAGTTTGGATACAGGCCATGAATGAATAAATTGAACAAATAGAGAAGAGCAAAACCTGGACACTAGTACCTAGATCAAAAGACAAGAATGTTATTAGAACTAAGTGGGTATTTACAAATAATTTGAATAAGCATGGAGAAGTTACAAGAAACAAGGCTAGATGCATGCAAAGGATATGCACAAGAAGAAGGCATTGACTATGGTGAGACATTTGCCCCAGTTGCTAGATTGGAAGGAGTTAGAACTTTACTGGCTTATGCAGCTTACAAATTAAGGATTCAAAGTATATCAAATGGATGTCAAATCAATATTTCTAAATGGAATACTAAAAGAAGAGGTCTACATTGAACAAGCTACAGGATTTGTTGATTCAAGCAAGAGGAATATGGTTTGCAAGCTACATAAAATTTTGTATGGATTGAAGCAAGCTCCCAAAGCATGGTATGAGAGATTGCATAATTACTTAGTCAAAATTGGTTTTACAAGGACTAATGACAACAATAATCTATACTTAAAGTCTGAAAAAGGTAAAGGGATATTGTTAGTTGTTAGCTGAAATATTTGTTGACAATATCATATTTGGAGGCCAAGATTCTTTATGCCAAACATTTTCAAATGAGATGCAAACTGTATTTGAGATGTCTATGTTTGGAGAGATCAATTTTTTTGTTGGATTCAAGTATATTAGATGAAGAAATGTATCTACATTACTCAATCTAAATATATCAAGTAGATACTGAAAACCTTTGGCATGGCGGACTCCAGACCTGTAAGTACACCCATGGCTATTGAAAAGAAACTATCAAAGACTGATGAGATAGTTGAAGTCAATCAAACCTTGTATATGTCAATGATTGGGAAGCTACAATATGTTGTTCATTCCCAATCAGATATTGCATTAGTAGTTGGGATTTTTGCAAGATTTTTTGCAAATCCTAAAGATAGTCACATGATGACAGTGAAAAGGATACTGAGATACTTGAAGGGAACAGAGGACTATGGATTATATTATAAGAAGAATGAGAAGTTTGAACTGAAGGTTTATACATATGTCGACTTGGCAGGTAATGTTGTTGATAGAAACAGTACAAGTGGTGGTGCATTCTTTTTGGGAAAAATATTAGTATCTTAGACAAGAAAGAAACAAAATTGTATTTCTCAATCTACAACAGAAGTTGAATATGTTGCAGCAATAGTTAACTATTCAAACATAGTGTGGATCAAGCAATTGTTGAAAGGAATGAAGGAAGAGATTACTGGTCCAGCTATTATTTTCTATGATAAAACTAGAGCTATTAATATTTCAAAGAACCATGTGATGCATACAAAGACCAAGCGTATTTCTATCAAGTATCATTACTTGATAGAGCTAGTACAAGACAAAGAAGTGAGACTTGAATATGTGAATACAAAGGAATAGTTAGCAGATATATTTACTAAGGTATTACCTAAGGATACTCATGAGTATCTAAGAGGTATATTAGGGGTGATTCCCTAGGATCACATGGAGTGATTGCATCAAAAGTATTACACAAAATATCTGACAAATTGATGCAAAGGTGGTCACACTTTAGGAGTTTCCTAAAGCTGTGAAGAGTAACACATAGGATGTTAATCAGTCATAAGCAAGATGACAGTGAGAGCATAGAATTCAGAAAGTTGACACAAAGATATATACATGGTGAAGATGTATGTCTTTGGAATTTTTGTCAGAGGGAGATTCAGATTGGATAGTAAGAGAGACTATACTATGAGGGAGATAAGCTACAGAGAAATATATCCAAGAGGAAGCTAATATTTGTATTAGAGTGAATTAAAATGAAGCTAAGGACATTAATGAAAATATGTTTACAGAACATATTGTTTGGAATGTTTGGTAACCTTGCATGTATTTTACATCAATGCCAAAGAGGGGAATTGTTGGAAGGTACAATTGAAACAATTGTTATATTGTCATTGATGTCAAACCTTAACTGGTAAGATAGTTGCTATCTTGTAAAGTACCCTATCAATTGATTGATGAAGAAGATTTGAAAAGAGAAGATAACAAGAAGGCTTGGTGAAATGGTTTATTTATGTGAAGCTACAAAGGGTACTTGATGAGATTGCACCTTGGTAAGGTAATATGTTGTTTATCTTTAACACCAAGTGAAGTTTGGATGACTACAAGTTTAGTCTTGACCGAGTAACAAAGAAAAAGATTAAGGAACTTATGTACATGCCGAGAAAATTTAGTATTTACCGAGCGTTAGTAAATTACTGAGTTATCTAGTGATAGTCAAGCAGAAGAACACAGTGATGACCGTGTGTCAGTATTTTGATAGTTTGAGGAAGATTTGATATCCCAGCCAACATAGTTGATTTCTTGGGATATGTGAAGCATATTTAAGATAAGGATGATCATTATGGAGAATTAAATGAGCATTTAATATATGTTTAACTATTTTTATGTATGGATTCAAGAAGGAGTTTTAGGATGTATTCTACAAGGTAGATTAAAAATGAAATATTGGAAGGATTCATTGGATCTGACCAAAACCTAAGTTCTATGGTAATGATTAAGCGAAAAAAGATCTAGCTACCTAATTAGAGAGGTATAAGATTAACTTGATTGTAGGTTACGATGTGTAGAGGTTAATTCATTTGATTGGAAAAATCTAAGCAGAAGGTAGAGAAGACTAAGAAGAGTAGTATAGGACTGCATAGTGGTGATTGCTTGAAGGATTTCCAAGCATATCTGAGTGATAGAGATGACAATGGAGGCCTCCGTGAATTAGCATTTGAGAGAAAGTGGATCTGTATTTGCAAAGTGAGTTGTATGTTTCAGATCACATTACTGTTACTTACTAACCATTATATCAGTGAAAAATCCTTTTAAACAAGGTTGACCTAACAGTCATTTATAAATCCTTTAATCAAGGTGACATTATAATGGAATGTTCTAAGCCCTCTATCCAAGATCACTTTTAACAAGGTGATTAAATTATTTAATAGGGTCACATTTAACAGTGTGTATTGTAACATTTAATAGGGTTGTCTCCTCACAGAGCTCACTTCATAAGAGTGAAATTGGTAGCATATTAGTGGTGGTTTTTCCTATATTGGGTCTCCACATTAAATCCCGGTGTCATACTTGTGTGAATGATATTTGATGTGTTGTATTGTTAAGAGTTTTATATTCTGCAAGTTGATTACTTTAGGATAGTGAACTGCAAGTTTACATTACTAAGTATATGTTATAGAGACCAAGTGGATTCTTGAGTAGATCTAAGTTGGTGAAAGTGAATGAAATTTCAATTGGTACTTCTGTACCTAAGGATAACTAATTCACCCCCACTCTCAGTTATTCTAAATCATTCTAACAGCATTAACCTATTTTTGACGACTCTGAATCCAAATCTTCAAGTTTGTATACATGAATCTGCAAGAGGGGAAAATAGTTTTTTTGTTGGAGAGGGGCTTGCCTCGATCAAGCTCCAGTTTAGGAATTAACCTTAACCTAAAAATTGAGACAATAAAAGAGAATCCTAACAAGTAGTAGAAGTAGATCTAGCTATAAAGTATATCATATAAATAACTATACAGTGGTATTTAAAATGAAATTAATTAAGTTGATTCAATAGCCTTGACTCAAAACAAAAAACCTAGAAAATAAATTAATGCAAATCAAATCCTCATGTATGTGTATGCTTGTAATTCACCTTGAAGAAATATGTAGACTCTTGAAGGTATGAATGTGGATCTTCCCTCCTTGATGGCCAACTCCATTATCTCCTTGAAGAAAGAAGCTAGATCTAGGGGAAAGAATGCATGAATGATACAAATCTTGAATGCCTTTAAAAATTCTTTCAATTGCTTGAACACTTGTATGCTTGATCTCCAATGAATGTCATGAATGCTTGAAAGAACATGAAATTGCTTGATCAATTGATCACCTATAATTGTGGATTACTTTGACCTCCTAAAAATGAAGTGAGTAGGCCTCATTTTATACCAATTTCATGACCAAAATTGAAAAGGGTTGACTAAAAAAGGAGGGAAAAGAATTTGGAACCTCAAAACGGGCTTGGGATCCTAAGGATTTCCACCTCAAGATAGGCTAACCTCAACCTCATCCTAGGGTCTAGACTGACCTCCTCCTACCCCTAAGGTTCTAGGCCAACCTTGGCCTACTCTCAGATGATTTCACCATGGGATTTTGTGCCCGGGGTCTCGGGGAAAGGGAAAACATAAGCGGAAATAGACAAAAAATAGGGGTACAAAAAACATAAGGGAAAAATGGGACATCCAATCATTATAAAGGAATTCAAGAGGGCCCATAACATCCCATTAAGGAGGGATGGAATGTTGTATCATGGGTGCTTCCATTTTAAGATGATACAATGTCAAGATAAGGAATCTCCATATATTGTGGAATAACATCACGAATAATATCCATTGAAAAGGGACTAGAAATGTCACAAGTAGGAATGTTGAATTTGGATTGAGTCATGGAAGCTATTTGTTTTTGCAAAGAAGACACAGTTTGAGCCAAGCTATTAATGGTGGAATCAGTAGAAATGATGGCAGGAGGAGAAACATGAGAAATGTTAGGAACATTGTTGGAAATTGAAGGAACGATTGAGTATGAAAAAGGAACACTATGGTAAGTGGGCATGGATGATGGAAATGAAACACATGGCACACATGAAGGGATAAAAGGAGAAATAGGATTAGGAAGACTCACATGTGTAGGATTGGAAGTTTGAATTGAAGTTGTCAGGATAAGTAGAGCATAAGTGCACACACTATGAATGGAAGTAGAGATAGGCAAAGAGGTCTCAACACTTGTAATAGGTGGTATAAAACCTAACTCTTGAGCACAATCCTTAACAATTTTTTTTATTGTTATCAATGAGATTTTAAACGCTACGCAAGAGGTCAACACTATGGTCATTGTTATGAATAAGTTTCCTTAAGCCTTCTACAATGATAACGACCTCGGGATTATATTTTTATTCACTTAACCATTGTTCAAACTTTTCAATTTTTTGGAAAGTTTTTGGAATTGGATAGGAGGAACACTCAAGGATTCATCTTCATCATGAGAAGAATGAGAAAATTCATTCCCCTTGATAGGATTGATGTTATTAAGATTCATGTTGGTCTCATCAAGATTCCTAGTAAAGAAGGAGGTATGAGGATCAAAGGAACCCATAAGTCTAAGAATTCTTCTAACTAGAATGCTATAGGTTGGACTCAAAGTGATGAAGCTCATGCACAAGAGAATGAAGAGAAAGAGAAATGCAATGCAGTTTGAAAGAAATATGCAAAAGGAACAAGCACATTAACTATCAAATTTAAACTAGATATGAATGCATACAATATAACAAAGATGTAATGCATACAAAGTATATCTAAATGAAATATGTTCATAAAAAATATATCTAAATTCAAAGAAGGAGAATCTAAAACCAAAATCAAAATGGAAATGCACTAAGTCAGGCTCACCAAAATATAACATAAGAAATGGTGAACCAACTAGGTTATGTAGGAAGATGGCTCACCAAATCTAAATGTTGGGGGAATGTGCAGATATATTATGTTACATTAGGAATACTCCCAAAGGCTTCAACCTCAAACCCAAATAATATTAGCAAAGAACAAATAAGATGAAGGGATGCTAATGCTAGATCTAGATTTGAAAATGGAGTTTGGGAATGGATTCCTTTATTTTTAAGATGTATATGATATGTAAATTGATATGCAAGATTATGAAAGGAATGAAAAATATAATAAATGAAAAAATAACTAACTAAATATGATATCTGATTTGACATATAAAAGGGAATTCAAGATAAAAAGAAGAAGAAGAATAATGAACTCACTTTGAAAGCTAGGAGAGGAGGAACAAACTTCAAATCTGGAGACGATTGTCAGAAAACTGTCAAAAATAGAACTCTGAGACCTGTAATTCCCAACTGTGAAATTTGCAGATCCAAAGGAAAATTTTGACTCAATTCGACCTAGTCCCACAAATTTGGCCTTGTCCTACAGACTCAAAAACTGGTGATATCTGTAGCAGATTAGTCACTGGTTCTACAACTCTGAAATTCTAGATTCAAAACCTAAAAACCTATTCATGCACACAAGAAGAAGGGGGAAAGGTTGTGGAAAGGGGATTGACTTATTCAAGACCCTATATAGGAATAAACCTTGAAATGAAATAGAAAAGTAATAAAAACAAGATAAATGTCAAATTTACCTTGCATGGAAAACCCTCATGGATAGATGTAGAAATTAGTCAACTCCACAAGGATGCTTGTATGCTTGGAGGATGTTGTAGAATGAAGAATGCCTTCATAAATGAAATGGATCTACACTTTCCAATCCTAGATATTCAATGAGTGTATGCTTGAAATCATGAATGGAGAAGAGGAATGGATCTTCTTGCTCGCTTGAGAATTACTCCACTAGGCCACCATGGGAGAGAAACTTTCATCAAGGAGAGAATATTTCCTTTTCTTGGATAGATCTTGAATAAATGGAGACTTGGAGATCTTCAATGGAATGCTTTCCTTCAAATATTGAATCTACCACTTCAATTGCACAACTTTAAATCTTGCACTTGAAAGATATTTTTCATATTGATAGCTTGCATAAAGAAATGATTGCATCATAATAGTAGATTATAGATCATAATAATGAATTGTATATCATTATAATGGATGCCAAAATGAGAGGAGAGACGTCCTTTTATACTCATTTCAGGATCCAAAATTAACAGGCCAACCATACTAGCATTGGGCCCGGAGCCCACTTAAAACTAACCCCCAAGTACAAGGCCAAATTAGATCAGTCTAGTCTTGGAAGGGTTAATTCTAAAGTGAATCTAGGGTTCTGACAGTTTGAAAAGTCTCAGGGAAAGAACATGAAAGATGCGGGAAATAAAGCACAAAGACCTTTGGATCTAGGAATCACTAAAATGGGGTCTAATAGGTCCTAAAAGACATCCAATGATGGGTTCTAACTTTTTAGGATGGTACACTTAGTTCTTTTGAAATCTCAATATTTTTCACCACCAAGATTATATATCATAGTAAATTTGGAGTAATCCTAAAGTAGGGACCGATAGAGTATCTAAACATTTTGATCATTTTATGATGGTGACAAAATCTTTTTTCTCTGTCACTCGAGCTACTCTTGTCAATGGTGCCTTTGATAAACATCATCAATTTACATCACTTTCCAATTTGATTAAGTATTGAGTGGAAATTTCCATATTCAAGGCTATGAAAACTTGATTCTTTCAAAACATTTCGTTACTTGGTTCTTTTGGAATCTCAATTTTGGTCGCTACCAATATTGTATAATGTAGTATACTTGATTACTCTTAAAGAAATGTTTAATTAATCATTAAAGCATATTGATTTTTGTATGATACAAACATAATCCTTTTTCCTTTGTAAGAGGTTACCCTTTATCAATGGAGCCTATATTGAGCATCATTTTTACATCGCTTTCTAATACGATTTAGTATTGAGTGGCGATTTTGCAAATCCAAGGTCATGAAGACTTAGTTCTTTCTAAACATATCAATACTCGGTTCATTTCAAATATCAACCTTGGTTTCCACTAAGATTATACAATGTAGTATATTTGGAGTAACCTTAGAGAAAGGTCTAATATATCATTCAAGCATCTTAATTGTTATATGATGATGATACAATATTTTTCCTCCCTTACAAAGGTTTCTCTTTTTCAATGGAGCCTTTGTCAGACATCATATTTTCACATTACTTTCTAATACTATTTTGTATTGAGTGGCTATTTTCCAATTCCAAAACCATGAAGACTTAGTTCCTTCTAAACACATCATTACTTAATCACAGGGCCATGTTTGCTAACATTCAATCTGTTTAGAATTTAGAGCCATGTCCCATGCATAAAACTGGATGGATAGTTTGGTGTAATGATTTCATCACTTGTACTTGTACTTATAATTTTGCACACATATGAGTATTAATTAGCTTATTTTTTCCACTAATCATATGATGACGTAAAAACATAAAATTGACATCTTGTCAATTTTGTCCATCTCATATAATTGATCATTCGCATTGTATTAATTATCATATTTCACTCAAAAAGGATAATAAATGAAAAAATGGTGTGCAAGGAGCAAGCACGTGTGGTACAAAGAAAAGGGGGGAAGGCTTGCAATGAGAAGAGGATGAATGAGATAAGATATGTAGAGGTGATTCATGGAAATGGAAAGGTTTAGAGATCACAGGAAAACTCCTATGGATCGCCAAGATGGGGAGATGGTGTAGAAAGAGATTTTCCTCTAAAGGACTTGTGGGAGAAAGTTAGCAAGGAATGGAAGAATTGTTGGTCCAATAGATTTAGTACATACTCCAACTCAAACCCTTTGATAAGGATAAACAATATTCCACTGGGAGAAAGTCATAATTTAGTGGATTAGGGTAGGTAATACCTATTGGTCACAATATTCCCCCTCCCAAATCTCCAAACTATGGACCTGGGAGATCAATGTTTAAAGGAAAGAAACTATGAAGGTACACAATCATTTAACACCCACATAAATATGTACATCGGGTATGGTCAGTTTTGACAAGAGAAATAAAGAAAGGTAGCGGTCATGACAAATTGGATATCTAGGAACAAATGTGATGATAAGCATAAAGCAAGAAAGTAGACTAGCAGTCAATGGAAAGCGAAAAAACCAATGGGGTAGAAATTAGATTATCGCTTTGAAAACATGGGATATTGATCCTAAGGAACCAAATAAAAAATATTTAAGTATATATTTAGGGAGAGAAAAGATGGAACCATTGGTGACTTGGTTAAAGGATGTTGGAATTTTCATAAAATGGGGGTGGTTGGCCAACATTTAAAATGATCAAAGCCTGGTGTAAAATATCTTGGGACAACAATATCACCTTAAGGAATCTCCCGAATGAGTTTTTCTTAGTAGAGTTTCTGACATCTACAGACATATGGAAGGTCATAAATCATGGCTCGTATTTGATGGATGGGAAAAGTATCTTCATGAAAGAATGGGTACCCAATTTTGAGTCTTAGAAGTGAAAAAATTAAGATAGGACTAGTATGGATACACTTGTATAACCTTCCCGTGCAATACTGGGATAAGGAGATTATATTGGAGATCAGGAAAAGTTTGGGGTTTATGCTAGGATTTCCCTAAATATTATGCCTTATCTGATGTAGAGGCACTAAGCACTAGTGCATGCATCTTGATAACTCCTCACAAATTGTCCAGTCACTTCCCTCTGCATAGACACGTAAACAATCATACATAACTTTTGAAAAACGTAATATTTCCAAAATCCCTGCGGTTATAATGGGCATAATTAGGTTATCTAACACATACTCTGAGATGAGAAAGATCCAATGGTTGAGTTGGGAGATATGACCCCCGTAACAACACCCAATTTTATGTGATAAAAACTCAAATTGAACTTGCAGAAAATCAGAACTTTATTTACATCTCAGAGAATAATTCGTACATTTTAGGATTCTCTCCTTACCTCTGATCCCCTCTTTCCTTATTGGGCTTAAATAGTAATATAATCACTTACATAAATGATCCCAAATGATTGGGATTCCTCTGCATGCAAGGTAAGCTATTTTTAGCCTTATGCCTCCATTTGTCACCTAATCATTACATTACAAATCTTTAAACATTCAAACTTGTCTTATTGACTCTCTAAACTCTAATAATTAAAAAATATGTCCATTTAGGACCTTAACACATCATTAAATTCACAAATTCTAACCTAAGACTTAGCCTATTTGCCTTCTAGGCCTACTATGCCACCTTAGGCAATCAACTCTTATTACATCCTTTATTCATTAGGCTTCATTACATTCAATTGAATCTAATTACATAAAATTGGCTTCAAGCCATATTACATTCAAACATATTGATCTCTTTTTGATCATTTAGTCTTCATGTAACTTTCAAAATTTCTGCAGCAGAAAGTAGCTTTCAAACTTCCTGCAGCAGAGGTGCTCCTGCACCATACTCCACAACTTTAAAATCTTTCCAAGTCCCCTTGGAAACCTGAAAAAAACAAGTGTCAGAATATCAAACCATTTTATCTTCACCCTTGGTTTGAAAAGACCATCATTCATGATCCATGGCATCCTCTCATGCTGCTGCCTCACCATGCAATCTTGCATCTCCATTCTCAGTTTGCCTCCCATAGGCAAAAATTAGACCAATTTCTGATCCCAAATCTGCATTTCTGATCCACATTGTGCTATCTCCATGCTAGGATAAAAAAATTTCATCTCTTGAGCCTCCTCATGGCCTATCTCTATAAATTCATTCTCTTCATTGAAGGTTGCTCCCTCATATGCCTCTAAAATTCCTCCAAAACTCTACCATTCTTCCACTGCTGCAACAAACTCATCCCACAAATCAGATTCCTCAACCTCAAGCCTCTCTAGAATTGTCTCTATGTTGTCTCCTCCAGCATCAGCCAAGACTTCATCATAATTCTTTACACCCTTCATCATAGGTGCATCAAGAGTACCCTTCCTTGTACCCTATTCTTCTTCAACCTCTATCTTCTTCCTTGCTGCTGCAACTAGTCTCTGAATAGGCCACTTCACCTTCTTCTCCACCCTTAAGTGCCAACTTGTATCATCCTTAAGCATCTTCTCAAGTTTCTTTAATCTTTCTTCACCTTCTTCTAGGGCTCTTTTTAGGCTTCTTGACTTTTCATCCCTCTCCTTTCTCTCTTCTTCCTGCTCCTCCAAAGCTTTCCTCAAGCTTCTCAACTCTTCTTGCCTCCTTGTTTCTTCTTCTTTCCTCTTTATTTCTACTTCCTCTCTTATTTTCTTCTCATGTTATTTTCTTCCTTCAACCAAGTATTCCTTCAGAAACTTGGCTAACTCTCTCTCACTTCTGGTCAATGTCATCTTCTCACACCAATCTAAGATTCATTAGATCTCAAGCCACCACTTTGGAACACTCAAGGAGGATAGTTCAACTCCAAGTTCTCAAAAAAGGACTCTAAATATTTGAAACCCTAGACCTTTCGCTCACTCTGATACCACTTGATGCAGAGGCACTAAGCACTAGTGCATGCATCTTGATAACTCCTCACAAATTGTCCAGTCGCTGCCCTCTGCATAGACACGTAAACAATCATACATAACTTTTGAAAAACACAATATTTCCAAAATCCCTCCAGTTATAATGGGCGTAATTAGGTTCTCTAACACATAATCTAAGATGAGAAAGATCCAATGGTTGAGTTGGGAGATATGACCCCCACAACAGCACCCAATGTTCTATGATAAAAACTCAAACTGAACTTGCAGAAAATCAGAACTTTATTTACATCTCAGAGAATAATTCGTACATTTTAGGCTTCTCTCCTTACCTCTCATCCCCTCTTTCCTTCTTTGGATTACATAGTAATATAATCACTTACATAACTGATCCCAAATGATTGGGATTCCTCTGCATGCAAGGTAAGTTATTTTTAGCCTTTTGCCTCCATTTGTCACCTAATCGTTACATTACAAATCTTTAAACATTCAAACTTGTCTTATTGACTCTCTAAACTCTAAGAATTCAAAAATATGTCCATGTAGGACCTTAACACAACATTAAATTCACAAATTCTAACCTAAGACTTAACCTATTTGCCTTCTAGGCCTACTATGCCACCTTAGACAATCAACTCTTATTACATCCTTTCATCCTTTATACATTAGGCTTCATTATATTCAATTGAATATAATTACATCAAATTGGCTTCAAGCCATATTACATTGAAACATATTGATCTCTTTTTGATCATTTACTCTTCATGTAACTTTCAAAATTTCTGCAGCAGAAAGTAGCTTTCAAACTTCCTACAACAGAGGTGCTCCTGCACCATTACCCCTCATTACCATGGGAAATAGAGATAGGATCAAAATGGGGTATTTTGAACCAAAAGGAGGAAAGGGAGGACCAACTGATCCTATTCCCTAAATGAATATCCAAGGGGCATGGCCAGTTAGAATGTTGGTTATTTGGAAAGAACAATGTTGCAAACAAAGTTCCTACAAAGCAATACAATCACGAGGAAAGTTTAAGCACTCATGCTTAGATGGGGATGGAGCAAGGTGATGGCGAGAAATTCATGAAAGAGCCAAATAAAATAGAGCACCCAGGGATAGTAATTTTAGATAATCTAGATCAGAGCAATCCATGAGTGATAAAACACCTCGTGCCATGGTGAACAAGGATTCAAATGAGCAGGTGGAAGCCCAACATAAGAGGGAAGATATTCATGAAAAATAAGAGAAAGCTCAAGAGAACAAATTCCCCCAAAATAAAGATGAATCACTAGTGGAGGATATAGAATGGGATGCTACCAATATGGAAAAGAATGAGATCTAAGAGGAGTTGCTTTCAACAATGGAAGAGGAAATCAAATGGAAATTACCGCTACAAAAGAAGAGTATGCACAAGCCATTATGGAAGTTTAAGTGTTGGAAGAAGTGAAAAGGGATCAAAATATGTATATAAATAAGGGACAAGAGATGGATCAATATGTAAAATAAAATGAATCCTTGACTATCTAAGCTATAATAGAAGGATCAGATCCCCTATCAAAGGAATTTGAAGATGAAGGAAAATGAAGCCTAAAAATTGATGAAGGCATAGAAACAAATGATAATTCAGATAGTGAAGAGATTTTTGAGGAGGTAAATGAAACCATCTTAGTAGAAAGTGGTCTTGAATAAACTCAATCAAATATTAAAAAAAAAAAAACCAAAGGGAAAAGGGGCTCAAAATCAAATAAAGAAAAATTGGAGATGGTAGCCAATGCTAAGGGACAAAGAAAATTTAGATTGGGGAAGGATATCCTCCATCCGAGGAGGCAATGAGGATCCTAACTTGGAATTTTAGGGGCATAAATGATCCTAAAAAATTGTGCATCATCAAGTGCCAAATTGACCAAAGAAAAGCTAGTATAGTACTACTTTCGAAAACCAAATGGAGCAAGGAGGAAAGTATGACTAGACTGAGATGATGAAAAAAATGAGGAGGTAAATTTTTGGAAGTATTGGGTGCCTTGAGTAGCCTAGGTGTATTATGGAATCCGTTCACAATGACATGTAATCTTGTAGAAGAGGAGAATATTTGGATATTGATGAAATGCAGATTCCTCCATAATAATGAGAATTTATTTTTAATCAGTATTTATGGTATAACTACCAAAAAGGATAAGAGATCTATTTGGAAAATCATCTCAAATAGGTTAAGGAATATTGGTAGGGAAAAATGAATAGTTGCTAGAGATTTCAATGCAACATTGAATAACATGGAAAAAGGAGGGGTTTTACAAAGTAAAACTCAAGTACAAAGGTGTTAGAGTAGTCATATTATAGCTAATAATTTATTTATTTAATTATTAGTCTATTACACTCTTCGCTTAAGTTAAACTTAGGCATCTCATTATTCTTTAGGGTTTTCACCTTTAGGGTTTCGGTATCCTTTATAAGGATTCACCTCTTTGCATTTCATAAGGAGTTTTCACATCGCATTGTATCAGATTGAAACATATTGTTAATATATTGTTTTCTTGTGAATATGATGCCTCTGGCTTTTTGGCCTCCATAGTTTTCCTGTCTTCTGTACTTGCTTCTTCCATGTGACAGGGTTATGCATGCAGGTGTTCTTGGGAGAATAGGGTTTTACCTATTCTAACATGGTATCAGAGCTCCCCTGCTACTGCCCATTCTGGTGTTTTTGAAGCAGGTTTTGAGGTTAAGGGTTTCAAGTTTTTGAAGAGTTTTTTATTGGACACATTTTGGGCTGAAACTCACCTCACCAATGGATTCAGAGGATTGTTCAGATGAATTTTGATATAAAATTCGACCACCTTTGGGTACTGGAGCAAGTTGTGGCAATTTTTTATGGAAAGAGGGCCGTACGAACCTAGCATGCTTTTCGAGGCGCGAGATGCTGAGATTTGAGTGCAGAAGGTATGAAGGCAAAAAAAATTTCTACACAGGTGGTTTTGACTGCTTAGTGGGCGGTTTTTGGTGCCACAAGGGGTTTTTTCAAAAAAATTCAAATTTTTTACCCATTTTCATAATCCGTGCATTTTTGGAAAACTGGCACCCATTTTTGAGAAATTTTTGGAGCTTTTTGACCCTCCCTCACTATTTTTGCTCTATTTGGAGCATACGAAGGTATTTTTCTGACTTCTTTATATCGTTGGAAAGCTCTTTTCAAGATCTTTCTGATGATGGAGGTTGGGGTTTTGGGTCTTTCTTTTTTAATAGTGTTTTTTCTATCAAAGTCTGATGTCTATTTTTTGCCTTCTGGGAGCCATATCTTGCTCATTCAGACTCTATTTTTGGCAAACCAGATATCGTCGGAAAGCTGGTTCTATGATTTTTTCAGTTGCAGGGGTCTTTTTTCCAGATTCTACTCTAGTTTCTTTCTCCTCCGAGTTTTTCTCTGGCGGATTACTTGGGTTCTACAAGTCTTGGGATCTCTTCTTCTGAGCTTCTGGCTCACTTTTCTTTCTGACTTCTAAGCATTGTATGCTTCTGTAGCATTTTATTTTCTATAAACGCACTGAGATAAAGTGCTTGCTTTTGCATATCTGGGATTTTGAGCACCTTGTGTGTTTTTTGTACTCGCACTCAGTTATAAAGTGCCATGGGGGGTTATGATGTTTTGCCTTTTGTGCTCATCCACCTTTGTCAAGTGAGCATACCTTCCACAACATTAGCCCATGTTGTGTGTCAGTGACACTGCCCTTTATCCTGTACTTGTACTTCTATTGCACTGTTGGTGTTCCTGATTCTTCTTTCTACAAATGTTTCTGGCATTACATTTCATTGTTCATGTCACCCCTCTCCTTGTTCAGCATTATGGGGGGGGTTCACCTGTTGTCTCTATTTCTTCCTTGGTTTGGTTGAGTGATCTATGTATTCTATTCTTGTTCCTATGTACTAGGCGGATGCAGTGGCTAGGCACCTATGCATTCTAGTGAGATGGATCATCTACTATATAGACACTTGTTCATTCCTACTTTTGGAGGTCACCTCTTTGATTGATCAGCTCTTCAGACTTTATCTTCTCTACCTGGTCATGCACTTTTTCAGTGTGGGTTCTAGTAGTTACTTCTGACAGTGTTTACAGCTTCATGCTTCGGAGATGCTTCTTGCTCTTTCTTGTTCCTTTCTTTGGGACTTTCCCTAGATTGGAGGCTTAGTTTCCTTCATCTAGTTTAATTCTTGTACTTGGGTACCTGATCAGGCCTAGTTGCTAGGACCCATAGTTCCTTTCATGCATTTTGTTTACATGCAGCTTTTAGTCTTTAGCTATTTTGCTTCTCCCTAAGTTACACTTAAGGGGGGGTGTTAGAGTAGTCATATTATAGCTAATAATTTATTTATTTAATTATTAGTCTATTACACTCTTTGCTTAAGTTAAACTTACGCATCTCATTATTCTTTAGGGTTTTCACCTTTAGGGTTTCAGTATCCTTTATAAGGATTCACCTCTTTGCATTTCATAAGGAGTTTTCACATCGCATTGTATCAGATTGAAACATATTGTTAATATATTATTTTCTTGTGAATATGATGCCTCTGGCTTTTTGGCCTCCATAGTTTTCCTATCTTCTGTACTTGATTCTTCCATGTGACATGGTTATGCATGCAGGTGTTCTTGGGAGAATAGGGTTCACCTATTCTAACAAAAGGGACTTCCAAGATTTTGTGGGCAATAATGTTCTAAAGGACATACAGACTAAAAATGAGATCTTCATGTGGACTAAGAAGAGGTGGGGGTTCAAGTGCATAGCTAAAAGATTGGATTGATTCCTTCTCTATGGGGATCGGGACCAATGACTAAACTGATAGGAACCAATCATCCTCCCCCTCATAGGTTTGGATAATTTTCCTATCCAAATGTCAATGAAGCCTAAACAACTACCACCAAGGAGTCACTTCAAGTTCAAAAATATGTTGCTAAGAGATCCAAATTTTTGGGACTAGATACAAGAATGGTGGAATAATGTATGGGTTGGGAACCATTCCCAATTATTTTGAATAAATAAGAAATTGCAGTAGATCCTTTTTACTACAACAACATCTGATTCCTTTGGTTTTTGTTGAAATATAGTTGCTAAACAAATATCACATATAATTTTTGGACTATTAACATCCAAATATAACAACCCTTCAATCATTGAACCATATTTACTTGCATCATCTTTGGGCGAATTATTATCTTTTCTCAACTTGCATCCGATAACAATAGGTGTACAAACTAGTTTAGAATTATCCAATCCAAACTTCTTCAATAATTCTCTGGTATACTTGGGTTGAGAAATTAAAATTCCTTTACTATTCTGCTTCACTTGTAATCCAAGAAAGAAATTTAACTTACCAATCATGGAAATTTTGAATTCTTTCTAAATTTCATTTACAAATCTCCTACACATGTTTGTTAGAATAGCTAAGAGGGGGGGGGGTGAATCAGTGGCCTCAAAATAATTCCAATAATTCCAACCAAAACTTATATCAGAAATATAATACCTTCAGTTATCTTCAGTCTTACAATATGTATGCCTTATGTAATTCTAACCAATATATACTGCTCGGTGAATGTAATGTTTATCTTTTTCTAGCCTTTACCGAGTAGCAGTAATTAAACTTAGCGTTTACTGACCAATCCTATTTTAGTAATGTGTAAAGCAAAACATCAAAGAAATGAACCATATACACATTAGATACACCAATTTTTAATGTGGAAACCTTGTTAAGGCAAAAACAACTTGGGTCCGATAACCCAAAAGTTTCACTCTTCTAAAGTGAGCTCGGTGAAGAGCCAACCCTATTAAAGGTTACAAACACACTGTTAAGTGCAACCTTGTTAGAGGATTCAAAACTAATAGTTTATCTTTTGACCTAGCATTCACTATGTTGTCAAGAAGAAAACCTTTTGATACTCTTGAGTATCTCAATACAATAAGGATGGTTAAATCCCACTCGGTTAAGAGATTTTCTAAATCAATGGTTAAATTAAAATAGTAAATGATCTATTCAATAATACAAATTTAATTTGCATATTTTCAGATCTATTGTTAGTCCATAATACCTCTTTGATCAATGTTCTCTTCAATTCCTTTTCTCCCCTTCTTTCTTCTTTCTGCTCGGTGAATGCTCTTTCTTATGTTGCTCGGTGTCTACATAATTTCTTTGGCTCTGTTCCTCAGCCTGTATGATCATATCTGCATGAAGAATTCTATCTTCACCAGAATTATATTCAACATTCCTCTTTTCATAATTAATTCCTTGTCTCTTTATATAGACATGATTTCACCATTGAATCTCCTTGTCTTTCTTGTTCTTGACGTAGATTGCTTCTTGATCTGCAAATCTCACCATGCATTGCTTTAATATTTAAAGATTTTATTTAGTTTTATTCCATATATTTCTCCTTGACAACTATGAATAAAACTAGCTTTAAATCTTCTTCTTATCCTTAGTTCAACTGGTCGATGAAAATAAAGCAATCAATCAGTTAACTCTAAGTATAGCTCCTACCAACTAAGTAGTTTTGTCATTTTCTAACTCCAGTTGATTTCGGTCATCAACTCTTAGTTTTCTCGGTAACACTTGCTCGGGTACTACTGATCTCAGGTATCACTACGTCTCTTGGGTAAAATTGTCCGTCAGTGTTGTCTGTCTGTCGGGAAACACTGTGAACTGCTCAGGGTTCACTATTTCTCAGGTAACCCCGTCACTCGGTATATACCTTTACCGATAACAAAAACTTTGTATTTTTAGATCTTGAAGTGTTCTGACAATATGTATATGAGAAATCATATCATATTAAGTTGACATCAATGACAATACAATACATTAACTGATTTAATGTCTTGCATTTACTTTCTGCAGCTCGGTGAACATCAACTTATCAACTTCAAACATTTAATCAATTATAGTTCATCAATCTCTCCCTTTGGCATTGATGGCAACATACTATCAACACAATATGAAATATGAAATGAAACATTCCATAACATACCAAACTTATTGTTCTATAACCAGTTCAAATACCTGACTCTCGGTAAGCTCTTCTAGCTTAGATTTGATTTTTGCAGAGTGCTTCTTCCTTTTCTTCATTCCCTTCGATGGATAGGTGTAGCAATTCTGTCTTCTGTTTCTGTCTCTCCCTTTTTTTTAGAATCTCTTCTCCCTTTTCTGGATAGATATGTAGTGTTAACTTTTCTCCAATTCTCTCCCTTAGATGGATGGTTTTTTCTTTGAATCTTTCTCTCCCTTTGTAGAGACTTTGTTCTTTAATCTTTTCTCTCCCTTTGACTGATGTTTTGTTCTCTGATAGATATTTCACTTCTCTCCCTGATGGATATTTCATTATTGGATATCTCTCTCCCTTTGACAATAATTAAAAATATATCATTAAATTCCTTTCCATCAGCAATACAACTTTGTAGTAGCTAACAATATCTCTGGTGTGTGGTTCAGATAAGTACCTTCTTGTACTAATATGTTATTTGCAGTCCATATCTTATCTTGCATAAACATGATTATTCTTTTGATAATGTGTAGGTTGATGTAGCCTCCTAGTCAGCTTAGTGACTAGTAGACAAGGGTCAAACCCCTATTCTCTTCCTTAGGTACTCAAATGTATCTTTTGGCAATGGCTTTGTGAATATGTCTGCTAATTATTCTTTGGATTGTACATATTCCAGTATCACTTCTTTCTCTTGTACTTGTTCCCTTAAGTAATGATACTTGATAGCTATGTGCTTTGTCTTAGCATGCAACATAGGGTTCTTTGAAATGTTTATAGCACTTGTATTATCATAATAGATAATTATTGGTTCAAGAATTTCCATATTCATACATTTCAGTAGTTGCTTGATCCATGCAATGTTAGAGAAATTTGCAGTAGTAGCCACATATTCTACTTCTACAGTTGATTGAGATATGCATCCTTGCTTTTTACTTATCCATGTGACAAGTTTGTCACCCATAAAGAATGCTCCTCCTGTTGTGCTCTTTTTGTCATCTATGTTTCCAGCCCTATCAACATATGTATAAACTTGAAGCTCAAATTTGCCTTTTTTATTATACCACAAACCATAGTCTTTGATATTCTTTATATATCTCATAACTCTTTTAACAACAGACATGTGTGATTCCTTGGGATTAGCAGAGAATCCTGCAACTATACCAACTGCATGTGCTATATCTGGTCTAGTGTGTACAACATACATTAGTTTGCCAATCATAGATCTGTATAAGGTCTGATTTACCTCAGTTGTCTTGTCTTCCTTTATCAATTTACATCCAGTTGCCATGGGTATTCCAACTGGTTTGGATTCCTCCATTTTGAATATCTTCATAACTTCTTTGATGTATTTGGATTGTGTGATGTAGATGCCTACATCCTGTTGTCGAATCTATAAACCAAGAAAAAATTTAATCTCTCCAAACATTGACATCTCAAATTCTTTTCTCATTTCATCAACAAATGATTTGCATAGCATATCATTACCTCCAAATATGATATCATCAACAAATATCTCAGCAATCAAAATCTTATCATCAATATTTCCTTTCAAATATATATTATTGTTATCACTTGTTCTTACAAATCCAATACTAATGAGATAAGAGTGAAGTCTTTCATACCATGCTCTATGTTCTTGTTTCAATCCATAAAAGGCTTTGTGTAGTCTACAAACCATGTTCCTCTTGTTCAGATCAACAAACCCTTCTGGTTTTTCAATGTATACCTCCTCTTCTAGTATTCCATTCAGAAATGCAAATTTAACATCCATTTGGTATACTTTGAATCCTTTGAAAGCAACATAAGCAAGTAGAATTCTTACTCCTTCTAGTCTAGCAATGAGTGCAAAGGTTTCTCCATAGTCAATACCTTCTTCTTGTGCATACCCTTTGCATACCAGTCTTTCTTTGTTCCTTGTGACTTCTTCATTCTTATTCAGTTTGTTTCTGAATATCCATTTGGTACCAATGACATTTTTGTCACTCGGTCTAGGTACTAATGTCTATGTTTTGTTTTTCTCAATCTATTCAATCTCTTCATTCATAGCACTAACCCATTCTTGATTCTCAAGTGCAGTATTAATAGATTTAGGCACAAAATCACAAATCAAGCATCTAGTGTTAAGTGACTTACTTCTTGTTCTCATTCTAGCTCTTTTGTCTCCAATGATTTGGTCCTATGGATGGTGTCTTCTAACATACTGAGAAAGTATAGGTTCATATCTTTGTTCATCATTCTGATCATCATCTTGACCTTCATTTTTATCTTCATCATCGCTCTATTCAGCATTGTGAGCATTTTCCTGATTCTTGGTGTGTGTAGACTGTTGCTCAGTTGCATTGTTTTGTCACTCTGTAGTGATACATTGTTGCTCATGCAGAGTGTCAGGTTCTTCACTGTAGATAAATCTGTTATAATCTTTTAGTTCCTTTTTGCTTTCCTCATCATTTTTCTCAGCAAATTCATCCCCTTTAATATTTTCACTTTCAATGATTTTGTTAGAAGATTTGTTCAGACATTTATAAGATTTCCTTTTGGTAGAATATCCTAGAAATATTCCTTCATCACTTTTAGAGTCAAGTTTCCCATTTCTATCATCTTTCTATATATAACATTGACTTCCAAAAATTCTAAAGTAACTCACATTTGGTGTGTATCTATACCATAGCTCATAAGGTGTCTTATTGGTGTCTGTATCGTCTTAAAATGGAAGCACTTCCATTTGGATGAGTTTAGCACCCTCATTTAGTTTGTTTTCATATTAGATTTGCATATATGTTTGATTAGGTGAAATTAGGGTTAGGATCTTGTGGATCCTCCTAGATTTCCCTTTCCATGACTCTTTTCTCTAGGTAGGATCTATGTATTGGTCCTCTTTGGCCTCATCCTACTCTCTCTCTAGACCTCTAGGCCTTCTTAACATTCTGGTTCATTCCCCCACCTTCCTAGGTCCCCGGCTAACCTGGGAGCCTCTCCACAACATTCTAGAGACCTTCCTGAAACCTCAGGATAGGGTCAAGGTTGACCCTGTCCTAGGACAGGGCCGAGGTTGACCCTGTCCTCTGCTAGGTATGGGTCCCCACTTTCACACCCAGAGCTTATCAGGGTCTGGAACTTAAAATAGGTCCCCGGGTTCGGATGCGGAAGTGCTTTCTCCAATATTTGAATTATTATGCTTCCTCCTTAGTTGGAAATTATAATGGGACCATGATTCAAGATGAGATTTGGATTTGGATCCCTTGCATTGCCCTAGGAGAGATCTCTATATAAACACTCTCTTTTGCCTTCATTTGATCATAAGATGAAAACAAAATCAGGAGATAACATGATGAAATGATGATGCAAATAAGCAAGAGGATGATATAGAAGGACAAGCTAAGAAGACATATCATTATCTTCAATCAAGCATTTTCAAGGACAAGCTATGGTGGATCTTCATTGAATCAAGAAGGCATTCTCTTTAGATCTATTTTTTTCAATATTCAAGCATTCAAAGGACATTATCATGGGGTAGCAATTACGGATTGTGAGTTGATGGGAATACTTTAGCCTTAGGGGCTTGGTATGCTTTCTTTATCATATTCAAATCTATGCATTTCTTTCTCATTTCCATGTTATGTTAGGATTGTTAATCTAGAAGATTAGATCTTGATATTGCATGTTTAAAGACTCTTTTCAAAAGAGCAATACACACACACACACACTATACATTCTATATTCAGCTATTTGTGGAGGTGGAAATCACCAAAATGGGGGTTTGAATAAGGAAAAACCCTATATAGCCACCCCAAAACCCCTTTTCCAGATATTTGCAGGTGTAGGATAGCAGATCCAAGACCAAATCTGGATACCCTTTTCAGTTTTCTTTCGGACAGAGCAAATAGGGACACTTTCAGATCTGTGCAGGATAGGGTTGGCATTTGTGGTATAGGGTTGACCTTTTTCATAAGATGACATCAGATCAAAAAAAAATTTCTGGGTTTTGTTCTTCTTTGTGTTCTGGTCTGAGATCACCTATCAGCATTTCCAGAAACAGTCTACAGAACTCAAAAAATGAGTTTTTTTGGATCTGCTATGTTATGAGGTAGGCATCTTATCCCCCTATTCTTTAGATGCTCTTTTCCATCCTTTTGATCAATATAGTTAAGTGTAAAGTATTGAATTTGGACTTAAGATCTCTTTTCTCATTATGCAAACCTTACTTAGGAGATCTCTAGCATCAACCAATCCAAATTTCAT
>MU225553.1:6826903-6838701 GCA_018584345.1 Thuja plicata | reverse complement strand
CTAACCATGTTGTCAAAATTCACATGACATAACCTTTTATGCCACAACCAAATGTCTTCATTTCTAGCCAATAAACAAGTGGTCTTAATATCATCAAGATATAATAGGTTACCTTTTGTTTGTTCACCAATACCAATCAACCTTCCTGTTCCATTATAGATCTTTTCCTTTTTGTTCTCAAATGCAACTTGGTGCCCTGTGTTATTCAGCTATGAAACACTCAATAGATTATAGTTAAGTCCTTTCACCCAATATGCATTTTTACATCTGATCAGATTATTCAACATTATGGTTCCTTTTTCCTTCAACTGGAAAAGGTGAGTCATTACCCATCCTAACTGATCCACCATTGTAATATTCAAAAGTTTTAAACTTTTCCTTATCTCTAGTCATGTGGTGAGTACAACCACTATCAATAATCCATACATCATTTTTACTAACCTTAGATATGAGTGCAGTTTCAACATACCTTTCTTCTTCGTCTGAATCATCCTTCATAGCAAGAAATACTACCTCAACATCTTCATCAAACTCGGTGTCAGTATTTTCAGCTTTGTTCTTAACTAGGTAAAGAGTCTTCTTTCCTTTGTCCTTGTAGTCTCAGTTATCTCTTTTGTCAAAGTGTCAGTTTCTTCTGTAGTCTTGATCATCACTTATGTCAAACTTCTTTTCATAAGATCTATCATTGTTTCTTTCATCTTTTCTTTTGTTAGGGCATTTAGCAACAAAGTGTCCAATTTATTTGTAATTAAAACATACCAATGGTAATTTACCTTTGTATCTACCTTTGCCTCTTTGCAATCTTCTATCCGTTAGTGCTTCAATTTCTTGTTCATCACTATCACTTTCACTATCATTTCTCATAGTGTGTTTATGACTTGATTTGCTTATTTTCATAGAGGATTTGAATGCAAACTCAATAGTTGGTAAGACATTGTTGTCATAGATATTCATCTCAAATTAAATAATTCTACCAATCAAACTATCAAGAGTAACATTGTTATTTTCTACTGCTCTCATTTATTGAATTGCAGATACTCTAATAGCATAAAAAGGTAGTAAGGTTCTCAGAATTTTACTTACCACTATTTCTTCTCCAATTAATCCCCCTACTCCTTAAATAACATTAACAACTTCTTTGATTATGCTACTGTACTGAGTGATGTTCTTTCCTTCTTTCATTCTTAGGTCATCAAACTTTCCTCTTAGGCTTTCAACCTTAGCTCTCAGCACGTTGGTGTCTCCTCCATGTACTAGCTTGAGTTTGTCCCATATTTTCTTTGCAGTGGTGCATGATTTGACATCTTCAAATTCAACATCGGATAGTGAAGAAGCAAGTTCTATCATCATAGAGTTGTGTTCATGTTTATCTCTCAATTGATCAACACTCAGAGGTCCTATCAGTGCAACAAATTCAGTATCCAAGTATTGTGTGACATCATTTCTAATACCTCATAGATGGAGTCTTATCCTAATTTTCCATGATGCAAAGTTTTCCTTTTTCAACTTAGGCACATCCCTTTTACTCATCTTGTGATCTTTATCTTGAGTCTTTTAAACTATCTTCCAAGCACCAAAGCTCTGATACCAATTATTATAATAACTGAGAGGGGGGGTGAATCAGTGGCCTCAAAATAATTCCAATAATTCCAACCAAAACTTATATAATAAATATAATACCTTTAGTTATCTTTAGTCCTACAAGATGTATGCCTTATGTAATTCTAACCAATATATTGCTCGGTGAATATATTGTTTATATTTTTCTAGCCTTTACCAAGTAGCAATAATTAAACTTAGTGTTTACCGACCAATCCTATTTTAGTAATGTGTAAAGAAAAACATCAAAGAAATGAACCATATACACATTTGACACATGGATTTTTAAGGTGGAAACCCTGTTAAGGGAAAAACCACTTGGGACCGGTAACCCAAATTTTTCACTCTCTGAAGTGAACTCGGTGAAGAGCCAACTCTGTTAAGGGTTACAAACACACTATTAAGTGTGACCTTTTTAGAAGATTGAAAACTAACACTTTATCTTTTGACCTAGCATTCACTATGTTTTCAAGAAGAAAACCTTTTGATACTCTTGAGTATTTCAATACAATAAGGATGGTTAAATCCCACTCGGTTAAGAGATTTTCTGAGTCAATGGTTAAACTGAAACAATAAATGATCTGTTCAATAATACAACTTAACTTTGCAGATTTTTAGATGTATTGTTAGTCCATAATACCTCTCTGATCAATGTTCTCTTCAATTCCTTTGCTCCCCTTCTTTCTTCTTTCTTCTTGGTGAATGCTCTTGCTTATGTTGCTTGGTGTCGGCAAAATTTCTTTAGCTCTGTTCCTCAGCCTGAATGATCAGATTTGCATGAAGATTTCTATCTTCACAAGAATTATATTCAACATTCCTCTTTTCATAATTAATTCCTTGTCTTTTTGTATAGACATGATTTCACCGTTCAATCTCCTTGTCTTTCTTGTTCTTGACACAGATTGCTTCTTGATCCGCAAATCTCATCATGCGTTACTTTAATATTTAAAGCTTTGCTTTAGTTTTATTTCGTAGATTTCTCATTGACAAATGTGAATAAAACTAGCTTTAAATCTTATTCTTATCCTTAGTTCAATTGGTCGATGAAAATAAAGCAATCAATCAGTTAACTCTAAGTATAGCTCCTGCCAGCTAAGTAGTTTTGTCATTTTCTAGCTCCAGTTGATTTTGGTCATCAACTCTTAGTTTTCTCAGTAACACTTGCTCGGGTACTACTAATCTTGGGTATCACTGTGTCTCTTGGGTAACACTATCTGTCAATATTATATGTCCATCGGGCAACACTGTGAACTGCTTGGGGTTTATTGTTTCTCAAGTAACCCTGTCACTCAGTGTATACCTTTACCGACAACAAAAACTTTGTCTTTTTAGATCTTCAAGTGTTGTGACAATATGTATATGAGCAATCATATCATATTAAGTTGATGTCAATGACAATACAATACATTAACTGATTTAATGTCTTGCATTTACTTTCTGCAACTCGGTGATCATCAACTTATCAACTAATTCAAACATTCAATCAGTTATAGTTCATCAATGTCATCTTTCCTCCAAAGACTATGTCATCAACATAGACTATAATTATTATTATTTTATCTGAGTCAAATTTGTAGTATAAGTTACTGTTAGTAGATCCCTTTTGAATTTATGTCCAATCAGATACTTTTCTAATCTGTCATACCAAACTCTAGGTCCCTACTTTAGTCGATATAATGCTTTCTTCAATCTACAAAAAACATTGAGATTATTTCCTAAATTAAATCCTTCTTGTTTCTCAATGTAAACTTTTTCCTTCAATTCTCGATTTAAGAATGTTGATTTTACATCCATCTGATAAACATTGAAATATTTAAAGGATGCAAAATGTAAGAAAATTATGATCTCTTCCATCTGGTAAATAGGGGCATATGTTTCTTCAAGATCAATACCTTCAATCTGAGTGTAATCTTTACAAACCAGCCTTGCCTCGTTCCTTATTAATATTCCATTTTTATCTAGTTTGTTATTGAATACCCATTTTGTTTTGATTACATGTTTGTCTTCCTGTCTAGGCACAAGTTCCCAAGTCTAGTTCTTCTCTATATAATCAAGCTCTTCTTCCATTTTTCTTACCCAATTTTGATCGTTTCATGCTTCTTCTACAATATTTGGTTCAATTTCCAAGAGTAAACACCATTAAACTTATTATTGAGTTGTTTTCCTCCTAGTGATAATGTCTCTATTCTTATCTCCAATAATCAACTTTTTTGAGTGGTTTCTCTATACATACCTTGGGGTTTTATTTGTATATATTGGAACCTCCTTTGTCTCTTCTTCTATCTTTTCTTCCTTTTCTTTTCCATCAAATTCATCTAATTCATATTCAATATGTTTTTCATAAATTTTGTGAATACCTTCATCAACCTTCACATTCACACTTTCAACTATCTTGTTCAGTCTCTTGTTATAACACTAGTACGCTTTTCTCTTCATAGATTGTCATAAAAATATGCCCCATCAGCTCTATTGTCAAAATTTCCAAGATTGTCATCATCTCTCTGAATGTAGCATTTGCTTTTGAAAAATTTGAAATATTTTACTGTTGGAACTCTTCCATGCCATAGCTCATATTATGTCTTTCCATACTTCCTTTGAAATAGTACTCTAATAAGAGTGTATACTATTGTGTGTATAGCTTCTCTCTAATAAACCTCTGGTAGACCTACTTCTTTGATCATTGTTCTGGATACTTCTTAAATTGTTTGATTCATTCTTTCTACTACACCATTCTATTGTGGTGTTATAGGGACATATAAATATCTCTTAACACCATGTTTCTCATAGAAATTGTTGAATTCAATAGAAGTAAAAACTCCTCCTCTATGAGATCTCAAACACTTGATTTTACTATCAACTTCATTCTCAACTCTTACTTTTAATATCTTGAATTTTTATAATGCCTTTGACTTTTCTCTTAAGAATGTTATCCAAGTTAATTTGGAATAATAATAAATTAAAATCATGAAATATCTCTCACCTTGTAAGCTTCTTGTTTTGGTTGGACCACCTAGGTCAAAGTGTACAAGATCCAACAAACCGATAGATGATTATTCTTTTCCTTTGAAAGTTTCCCTTGTTTTCTTTCCTTCTTGACATCATTTGTAGATAATGTTGTCTAATTTGTTCAGTCTTGGAAAATCTTTAACTACTCTTGTTGAAGTTATCCTTACCAAATTGTCTAAGTTAATGTGATACATCCTCCGATGCCAGAGCCAACTATCATCGAACTGCGATAATAATCATCTATTTTCTCCTTCCAATTGATACATATTTCCACTTGTCATTTTTAATTAGTATTAACAATTATGGACTTCTTCCAGATCTCACAACCATCATTATGCAATACAACATCATAAACATTTTTACACATTTGTCCAACACTCAATAGATTATGATATAAATCCTTCACATAGTAAACATCATAAGATATTGGTTTATTGGTTTTAACAAAGTGGTTTTATTACTTGCAACAGATTTTAGGACAAAATTAACATAATAAGATATTGCAATTAAAAAAATCAAGATTTAAGAAAGACACTTGACACAAGGTTTACAGTGGAAAACCACTAAGGGTAAAAAACCATTGTAAATAAGTCTTTTATTAAGCCTTAATGAAAATTTTTAGAGCACCAACTCTAGAAGTACTAACCCCCTTACAATCTTTAGGAGAAACCACTCCAAGTAACACAAACCCCTCACTAATTTAGAAGCACCCACTTCTAGAAGCACCAACCCCTTACAAGATACAAATAATAATGTTTGATCATAGAATTACTTTGTTTTCATTCAATACAACTAAAATATACCAACACAAATATTTTGCCTCTATTTACAACCCTTCATAATATACTTTACTCTTCTAAATACCTTCCACAATCATTGATGCAATTTTCTTCATTACTGCTCATGCAGTCAACTCAAAGATCAATAACATACATAACTAGACTACACTACAATATTCTTTTACTAGTATGATCAGACAACCAACCCCTCGTACACATTTATGACCAAATTTCATTCAAAACCTCATTCACTACTATAACCATACATTATTTCATTATAAGAACATAATCAAATTAACACCCTTCTCATATCCTCTTCGAATGCTATCACGCATAAAGAGGTTAGCTATAAATCTGTCTAAATTTTTTAAGCAACTTAGAATATGATTCTCGAAAGTCCTTTGTCAACAAGTGATTAAAACTTTTCATAGAATTAAAAAACTACACACTCTTTGATAGACTCTTAACCTATGTTCTATAATCCACAATTATTTATCTTGTCACTGCATTGTTTACCTCTTGTCACTCGAGTGACAAACAAAAACTTCACATCACACTGTTTACAAAAGTATGTAACATTGCATGAGCACTATAATGCTCAATGCTATCAATACTCAAATTAGAGAAGTTTCCAAAAACTAAGAGACACCACGGTTATAATGTTTGTTATCATGAAGACCGAATACAAAACTTGTCAAAGTTCATACAAAGCATAAAATTAACCGAGTTTGCACAAATTTTTAGAAGCATGTTCACCAAAGTATAACAACTAAAAGAACCTCTGTTAAAGACAACACAATAATTTTTCAAGATAACTTCATAGTGAAGATGACTGTTTCTGGCATGGAACAATAAAATACAGAAAATACAGTGTTATTGTCATCAGAAAGAATAAATGTAGAAGCTTGTCTTTATTCCAATACACCACCACAACATATAAAGTCACTATCCTTTTAGAGACATCATACAATAATAAAAAAATTATTGTTAACAACTCCTATTCTGGACAATCTCATATACGGATCCAAAATGTATATGCTATAGCATGAGTCTTCAAAACATATTGTCACAAATAGAAAGAATGAAATCATATAACTGATTTTCCTTTGTCACCTGTTGTTATAACATTTCTATATTGTTAAGCATATTCTTATCACCACCATATATTGACATCAATGACAAAAATATAGAAGGAAATAAGGTTAAAGTTGTGTTACAATAAACAACATTAGTCTCTAAGATTCTTATAGGTTGAGGAAAATTCTTAAATGATAATGTCCCTTCAAAGTTCCTCCCAAAAGTGATGCAACTAGTTCTTTTATCACAATATTAAAAAATATAGGACCTATTTGCAGTTCTTATGAATTTAGTTGTGTAAGTTTCTTTTGCATCAATGTTTTGGATCATACTTCTTTCCTCATCTTGATGATGGAATATTGAGTGTGATCTAGAATATTGGTACAAAAAATAACTTATATGGTTGAATCCAAAATCACTTAAAATTATCTTCATGAATTATGGAAAAATTATTCCTACTGTTGAGGTTGGGTCTATTAGAGACCTTCATAATTGTTATTGTATCTTCTATCTTAGAACTTGTTGACCTTGCTAGGTAAAGAAATGATGGGAAGAAAGCCCTTACCTTATCTTCAAGGTATAGTAGTCTAAAAGAGATGTGCCAAGTTAAGATACGACTATTATGTTTTTACACTAGAAGAAGATAAAATAAAAACCAGTTCATAGAAATATACATTCTTGAAGAATCTACATAATGCAATTGTAGTGTTACCCTTCAAAATTTCCCTAAAAAAGAGACATAATATTTCATTGAATTTTTCATCCTTATTGGTAGTTTATTACTTAAAGAATGGCATTTGCTTCGCCCAAAAACTCTTTCCAGTTTCTTTGACTTTATTTTCATGTGAACTTGTTATAAACTTGTCTTCAAGTTTTTGGGTAGGATCCATTCATTAATAGGGAGAAAATTTCTATGGTGGACTAGAGTCTTTCTCCAAAGCAATATCATTTTAAGATTTCTTTGGGTCACTTCAAAAAGTGGTCTATCCTAGAATAGTTTTCTTGTGTTCACAAATACACATAGGTATGTGTTTTCTCTTAATGATATTGACTTAAGTGGTCAATTCTATGAACATGGCTTGTTCTTTACAATTATAATTTTTTTTGTAGATTGAAGATAAACTACTTTGGACATTTTAAGTTTTAAGGTCCATTCTTGTAGGGAAAATATTTATCTTCTAGATTGCTTTAGAATTGTATGATCTAGGGTAGATGATCTTCCATTTAATAATCTTTTTGGATAATTAAGATTTTTCTATTATGTAGGTTATAATTTTAGCTACATACAAGATACTACTTATTGTCAAGACAAAAATAACAAGATAAAAAATATTCTTATTTTTATTTGCAAGCATAGTAGGCACCTTATTAAGGCTATGACTAAAAATCTTAAGATACGACCATCATATCCATGAATTTATGGTGATAATAATTTTAACCAAACTTGGCAAGCCTCCAAGACCATGAATTTTTCTTTAATATAATTATTTTTGTTGTTATGGACCACGAACCCTTTATTCAATGACGCGGTTGGGATTCCATTATCCTTTTTATTAATGAGCATCATTCTTGTCATTAATGTATCTCTTTCCTTTAATATCTGATAGTTCACCCCTTGATTTGTGAATATGAATCAAATCCTCGACTTGGTATTTATTTGACTCAAATGCTCAACCCTTGAGGCGGTATCTTGCAAGGAAAAGGGTAGCTAGGGGCCCCCAATACATGAAGCATTCACCCTCTTTTGGAAAGCTATAAATACCTTATAAAAACTCAAAAATTATGCCTTAATCCCAAGAAAATACATATGGTGAGTAAATTTAGTGAGTGATGCTATTCCATTGCATTGAAACTTCCACACCAACTCAATCGGTAGGGCAGCTTCTAACCAAAGGCGTTTAATCACAATTCGATGACTTAATGCCTTGCATTCGACAATAAGCCACTTAAGGCTTTAACCAACCCTAATAGGAGCCCAATATAACTCACATAAAATGTGGAAGCCTCCCCTTTCATGTTGGCACTTTTAGAAAAGGAATCGCTAGTTAGAACTTGGCTTTCACCTTAATCTTTTTATATAGCAACCCAAAGGAAAAATCGTTTTGGGTCATCCCCCTTGGAGTGATTACTTCTCACAAGAGGAAGACCCTCTAAAAAATAAAAAGAAGATTGGAAATTTTTTCTTACACCCAAGATCCATAAAGGGGTGGGGAGAGGACACTCTTGTACTATATTGGGAGCTACAATATAGAGTGTGAAAGTGCACCAAACATGCCCAAAACTCTTTCTTTTTAGAGCACCAAATTTAAATGTGAGATAAGCTAAGACAAGCATAATTATTATTTCCCCATAAAAAAAAAAATGTGTGCTAATCTAGAAATCAAAAGGATTTAAAATTTGTAACCACAAATTGTTAGTAGTTTCAACTCCAAGGCTTGGACCCACAAAGCAAGTTGTAACACTTAGTTAGTCCAATAGGGCTAACTCAAAGAAAAATCAAATCTAAATAAAAAATCTCTATAACAAAAGCACATAAACATAAAGCAAATGCACAAGACTGGTGAATGCTACAAAATTTAATACAAAGAGAAAAAACATACAAATAGAGATCATATGTACATAAATAGAACACACAGGAAAATAAATATAGAGAATATGAATGAGGAACCTAATCAAATACTTAGAAATAGTAAAAATGCAGAAAATGCAAAATAATGTTGCAAAATAGAATGTCAAATGTGCAAAACTGACAACAAATGTGTAGCTTTGGTTTTTGTCACAAAAATACGACCCACAACTCACAAAATCACTTATAACAATAGATAAATGATTAGTAAAAGGGACAAGAGTTCTACTGGGTGTGCCAAAATGATGATGATGGAAATGGACAACCTACTTGTAAGCCTAATCAAGCCCTAGATTCACAAAACTAACCAACATCATATTAATAAGATACTTCTTCATAAATACATAACAATGAAAGTAAACACAAATATACCTGTATATATTCAAGAAACACTTGATTCCATTGTACTTCTATCCTTTAAGATCTTGGATTGAAATGAGTTCCTCTTAGATTTTGAAGCACATACACAAAATATTGTAAATGAATGAAGTGTGGTTGATTGATGCAAGATAATAAAAGTATGATTATAATAATCGTGATAACAAAGGCTCTAAAAGATCACAAGTATGCAAGATTACAATAGCAATAAGATCAAAAAAACATTAGGAAAGTATAGGGGTCAAATGAGAAGAGAAAATGTTGTTTTATAGAAGTGATCCTCATGAAAATCAAGGGTAGATATTAAGAGGTGGTAGAATGAGTGGCTAGGATTAGAGAGTAGGTGAGGGATAATGAGAATAAAGAAGATTACGACGTTGATGCAAATGGAGGGATGAGATTGAGTGGTAGGTAAAGGGTATTAACTTTTCATAATACATCACAAGGCACATTGAATCTTAGACATGTTGAGGGATGTGAAGAGTGGAAAAGTCAAATGAATAGACAAGTGCCATTTGTCACATACCTACAAATTTGAAAGTTGATCCATGTGAGTGGAGATGATTGATGGGAATTAGAAAGAAGAGGATAGTGAACTTATAAGATAAATAAACATGTTTATTTAATACATAGTAGAAAAGGAGAAGTAAATGAAATAATTAAATAAATAAATTTATTTATTCATATGACAGAAAAAGCTAATGAATTAGATAAACAAATAGGAATATTTATTTAAATAATAGAGGAAGAAGCTAATAAATAAATTAAATAATTAATAAATACCTATTTAATGAATAGACAATTTTTTATTAAATAGTTAAATGAATAAAAAATATATTAAATTTATTGAAATTTTAATTAGATTTAGAATTAAAAAGGCAAGTACTCTCCATTACATGGCACTTGTTTATAATTTAGAAAATATAGAATACTAATAATAATAATAAAAGTAAAAGGGTTGCAGTTCAATTGATTAAGTTATGGTAAAAAACTATCCAAAACGATTCAAATCCCTTGAGGCATGCTTGGTTGGGGTTTGACACTTGAGTAGCCTAGTTTAATAGCTTGACTAAATTTGTTATTGTCTTATTATAATAATGGTCACTTTCTTGATCTTTTTTTTTATCGCTGAATGGTATAATTTTTCACTAATTATTAATTCAAGGTTTTTAACCTAGCCCAAACTAGGGATGGTTACAAGCAGGAAATTACCTCCCCAAAAATCAAAGCATCCAAGAGCTAAGACCCATCAACAAGTCTTGTATTCAAGTACATTACTATTCGTTCAACATTTAGTGTTGATGTTTATAGCTTCGATTAGACAAAATGATCATAATATTATGAGAAAATAAATAAATTATTGTAGACACCCTAAAATGGACAGGCTTGCAACTTTACATTAAAAACACTAATTTTCATCTATTAATTAATGGTTTTTTAATCATCTATTTTCCTCTAAATTCATTCCCCAAATCATCTAATCAAATTCCCAAAATTAATTAAAGAATTAATTTTATTTAATTAAATAGCTTTAATTGATTAATTACCATTAATTAGTTAATTAAACTCATTTTCCTATAGTTTAAATTTAAATATTTAAACTTACTAATTAAATTCTTCCAATTAAATTAATTTAATTTCATCAAATAAAGCAATTCTTAAATAAAAAAGAATTTAATTATCTCACATGTTGAAAATAATAATTAAATATTTATTTATCTTCAAAGAGATAACTCCAATCAGATCACATGGGTTACTCCACCCATCTCTCCAGTCCACATGGGTAACTTCACCCACCTCTTCAGTTCAAAAAGGTAACTCATAATTAGCTCTTCAGTTAACCAAACTCTATCTCCTCTTTACCAAATGAAGAGGTGGAGTTTACTGAGGACCTCTCCTGTTCCTTTTGATCTCAACCATTCATCTCCCCATCTCAGGGATTGATCTCAACCATTCATATCATCACCAATTCCTATATAATAAACCCTTCATAACCATTTGAAGGGTCCAGGATTTCAAGCTCTCGTGCGCCATTACTCCATCAGTTTGGTTCTAACATTCAAGTCATCTTGTGATCACACACACACATTTCAATTATCAAATCCTCGACACTTCTCAAGTCATAGACGTTGCCCCGCCAATATTGAGCATCAAGAACAACATTTCAGAAGGAGTAGAGAGAAACAATAGAAGTTTCAAGCATCACGGGGTTTGCATTTATTTGTCTTCCTTTCTCTTGCTTGTACATTTTATTGATCACGTTTCTAGTATTCATTTAGTAGTCATTATATACTTGATTTGCATTCATTTGTGAAACCTTTGCTACTAACCCT
>MU225553.1:6783558-6799451 GCA_018584345.1 Thuja plicata | reverse complement strand
GGATAGTGAATGAATTTGATGGATTAATTTGGTTAAGTGTGCTAAGGTAGATATATAAGGTATATCTATGTTTGTGTCAGATCTTGTAATTGCTTTCAGTTGTTGTCCTTAATCATGATGTTTTAAACCAGTTATATATGACTCCATGCCCTAGGATTGAGCACTGGTCTATTTTTGTTCAGTGAGATGACTATCATCATTTAAATCAAAATCTTTACTTTCAGTTTGGTCTGTTTCATTAAAAGTTACAGTGAACATTTCCTGTAATTCCACCAAAAGCAAGGTTGAATAATTTAGTGATTTCATTATTCAAAGTTGTTAAGGGTATTCCCGCCCGAGTTTGTGGAGCTCAAAGTGCAGAAGGTTTCAAAACCTTGTTTCTGTTATTCTACTCTATGCTGAGTCAGTGTCAGGGATAAACAGAGTGAACCCTCAGAGGGTATTTTCATATCAGCAAGAAAAGGGAACAACACCCTGTACACAGATATCTCTTGAAACTTTATTTGAAGGCATGAAACTGTATTCCTTCGAAGTCATGAATTATCACATCTTTTGAACTCTTTGGATAGATAATCTCTAGTGTTTTGTCCATAATGTAACTGTCTTTTGTGAATGTTCTTTTTATGAAAGCACACAAACATGCTGTCATTGAAACCTTTGTTCTATGTTCTTTACTTGCAGTTTTTAGTAATTGTCACTTTTGCTATACATCTTTTCTTTTTTACAAATCTTACTGTTTCAAATAAACATAAACAACAATACCTGATAACATAGAAAATATGATCAATCACTAGGCATGTGGTTTCAACATGGATCTTCAAAATGAACTCTTATACCCTTTCTGCATTTGGTATACTTACCGTAACAACATCTCTTTTTATTTCTCACTTGTATAATAACAGTGAACCTCACATTCTTCCAATTCTGCATTTTTCCAGTTTATTAAAGATCTTTCTTTTCTCATGTGTCTCTTGTAGCATCACTTGTATTCTTTCATGTATTTGCATCTTTTTCTTCCTTATGCATGTGAGCAGTAACCTCCTGAGATGTAAACAATCTTTCTTGCATGTAATGGCTTATGTGAAGTTCGAGCACGAGCTCGTGACATCCACTGCATTTCCTTTTTGCTTCCTGCATTTAGTTACACATCCACCTATTTGCACACATATCACCAATCAATCTACTAGGTCAGCAGATAAAATGAATCAATTAATGTTTGTGGGTGAGTGTCATCCAAGATGACACTCATTCATGAATGTTGGTTGATTTATTTGTGTTTGTTGAATTAACAGGTTGATCAAATTCTGAAAAAGGTTTCTTAGATAGGAATACTAAATCCATTTCATTCAGATATCTGGTTATAAAGACAAGAATAACATGCATCAAAGTGACCATAAATAGCAAAAGGTTTCATGTTTATAACAAGTCCCTTTAATACTATGTTTCATATATTGTGGATGTATGTTTCCTTGTTACATTGATTTCATCATATTGATATGCAGTATTAGAAGAATTGATTGTATGAAGTTTGTGTTCCATGTATTTCTTAGATCCAACTGGATCTAACACCCCTCTTTCTCACATGATGTAGATTGAACCCTAAAAGACCTAAATGAAGATGAAGACATGGACTTTGGAGATCTAGGACGTGTCAGACAACCATCAAGCAACCCAACCACAAGGCAATGCATGGGACCCCTACTCCATACTTCTATCATGCTTTCTATTCTGCAATGTACTATTTACTTGACATGAAAAGAAATATGAAAAGACACTAGTATATTACATTCAGTTTGAATGCATAATGTAATTGATCAATTATAAATTTGAAATTCTGGAATGTGATCAATTCTTAGAGCACAAATGATAACTTTTGACAATGAATGTAATGATAAAATGTTAATTAATATATCTGAAGGATAGTATTAATTGGACTCTTCTAAAATGCATTTTTTTCCTATTTGTGGTTATTTTGATGCATGTTATAAATTAGGATAACTATATATATATATATATATATATATATATATATTGTGATTAAATATATTACATATATTGAGATTATATAAGAAAATTAAAAGCCATATATTCTGATCAAAATTAACATGGTATCAGAGCCAGGTTCCTTCATTAAAGCCTAACCTCTTGAAGGAAGATCAAATTAGATTGAAGGAAGATTAGGATCAAATTTTTGGAAATCTTATACCTACAAAATGGCAAATGGAATGAGACTCGAAGACAGACTTGAAGGTGCTTCCAATTTTGAATCGTGGAAACTTCGAATGATGTTGATATTAAGGAAGAATGAGCTAAAGACTATAATAGAAAATCCTCTTAAGCCTGATGGAAATGATGAGAAGAGTCAATAGGAAAAAAGAGGGCAAGAAGTCATATGATCAACAACCTTTCAAGAAACCTAGAGACCTCTCTACAATGCAATGTTTTAGATGCGACAAATATGGTCATACTGCAAGAAAGTGTCCTGACACACTTAGAATGCAAGCTTCCCTTACTGAAGTCAATATTTCAAATGTGTATTCAGAGAAATATGTATTCTAAAAGAAATTCAAGATACATTATGATTGAGAGGGAGTTCACAGATGAAGATAGAACACGTCTGAGGTAAACTTGACATGATTATTGCTTATTATACTAATGTTATTTTATAACTATATGGGCCTTGTATAAATCATAAGGAAGTGACGACTTCCAAATGATTATCACTTGTATTTGTTAAAGTTATTGGAAGGTGACGATCTTACAATAACTTGATCTTCTATTGTAATAGATATCTTGTGGATAGAATTACTGATTGAGGCAATCCACCTAGGAACGTGTGGATAGAATCGCCGATGGAGGCAATCCACACTGAAGCTCATGAGTTTGTGGATAAAATCACTGATGGAGGCAATCCACATGAGAGCTTGAGGATAGAATCGTCGATGGAGGAAATCCACACCAAAGCTCGTGAGTTTGTGGATAGAATCACCGATGGAGGCAATCCACACAAGAGCTTGTGGATAGAATTGTCGATGGAAACAATCCACACTGAAGCTCGTGAGCTTGTGGATATAATTGTTGATGGAGGCAATCCACACAAGAGCTTGTGGATAGAATCATCGATGGTGGCAATCCACACTGAAGCTCATGAGTTTGTGGATAGAATCACCGATGGAGGCAATCCACACAAGAGCTTGTGGATAGAATCGCCGATAGAGGCAATCCACACCAAAGCTCGTGAGTTTGTGGATAGAATCATCGATGGAGGCAATCCACATGAGAGCTTGTGGATAGAATTGTCGATGGAGGCAATCCACCTGAGAATTGTGGATAGAATCACCGATGAAGGCAATCCACCTGGGAACAAAATGTCACAATTTATGAACTTATTGTGATGTGCATTTTATCTTCCCTAGCTAAGAGGGAGTGTTGATGTTTATAGCTTCGATAAGATAAAATAATCATAATATTATGAGAAAATAAATAAATAATATATTAATATAATAATAATAATAATAATAATAATGAACATTACTACTATATATATATATTAATATACATATTTAACATTATCTCTTTATAATATTGAATTAAATAAACATCATTGAATTAACAATATTATTTACATCACAAATTAAAATTACCGATTTGTATTGGTTAATATTAATAACTTATTCCTAATACTGATTTATCGGTTATTCATATTATTACTATCGTGCTTGTGTATTGATCAAAGACACTGATTAATATCAGTTTTGAGATAAGTTCAGAGATACAAATTAATATCGGTTGTTATAAATACCGATTCATATCGGTTGTTATAAATACCAATTGTTTAATACCAATTGATATTAATATGTTCATCATTAATTATAGGTTACTTCAAACACCAAGTATCATGCATTAACCAATATAGTCAGACTATAGTCGACTATTAAAGAAGCCAGGAATTTGAAGAAAGGTCTTTCTATCTATACTGAGGCTACTGGTCAGCTAGTCAATTGGACTAAGAGCTCCATATTCGTCATTAATACTCCTGAAAAAAGACAAAAGAAAATGTCTACTATTCTTGGTTGCACCATTGGAAAAATCCCCTCTTCTTATCTGGGATTGCCTCTTTGTTCCAATCCTCCGGAAAGCTTCTGGCATACTCTTATTGACAGATATAACAAAAAAATTGCTGGATGGAAAGGGGTGCTTCTCAACAATGCTGGAAAACTCCAACTTCTGAAATCTACCCTCCAGAACCTCCCTATTTATGCAATGAGTTTATTTAAAATTCCCCATAAAATTGCTAATGAAATTGAAAAAATTTAGAAAAGATTCCTCTGGTCTGGGGTTGGGGAAAAGAAAAGAATGAGCTTTGTGTCATGGGAAAAAGTTTGTAAGCCTAAAAAGCTGGGAGGTCTTGGGTTGCGGACTATTAAAAAAGTTAATAAAGCCCTCATGGCTAAATAGTTGTGGAGGATTTATGGAGATCAAAAAGAGTGGAATTCTATCATTAAAAGTAAGTATCTCTTTCTTAACAATTCTTTGGAGGACTTTATAGGGGAAGACAACAACACTAATGGTTCTTTCATCTGGAATAGTATAAAATCTACTAAGGATCTGATTGTGAAAGGCAAAAGATGGAAGCTGGGAGATGGTTGTAGAATTGATTTTTGGGATGATGAATGGATCCACTCTGTGCCTCTGTCAACCAATCAAGACTGGAAGAAAATTATTGAAAGAAGCAAAGAATCCATTGGTACCAAAGTTACTGATTATTGGCAGGATAGCAACTGGAAGAATTTGGGAGATATTGATGCTAGACTCATTTCCCTCCAGCATGAGCTGCAGACCTGGCACATAAAAGGTAAAATTTAGGACTCAGTTGTGTGGAATCCTACTTCTGATGGGAAGTATACTGTGGCCTCTGCTGTTAATATCCTTTCTGAGAGAGAGGAAAGGCCCCCTTGCTCTTTTGTTTGGTATAAAAATCTCATACCTAAAATCAACTTCTTCTATTGGCTCTTAATTCAAAACAAACCATTGACTCTTGATAACCTCTCTAGGAGGGGAATTTACATCGTTAATAGATGTAGTCTTTGCTTAGAAAATTCTGAATCCTGTGATCATATCATGCTCCATTGTCCTTTCACTCGTAAAGTCTGGGAGATTATCTTTACAAAATGGCATATATGTTGGTGTTTTCCTTTTGTCTACTAGGATTTTGTTGCTCAATGGATTTACCTGCCTCAGAACTTTATTGATAAAGACCTTTGGTTCCTTATACCTCCTCATGTCTGCTGGAGAATTTGGAAAGAGCGCAACAACAAATTTTTTAGAGAAAAGCAGGCTTCTCCTCAAGTGGTTGCCAACCAGATTTGTAGGGTGCTGGAAGAAAATTTCTCTTCTTCAATACTTAAGGGTATATTAGGTAAGAAGAAAAGTGACAATAATAACAGTCAAATCAATAAGATCTCTGGCAACATGGACCTCGCCCCCTGAAGGTTGGGTTAAAGCTAACTTCGATGGGGCAATGAAGGGCAACTCGGGCATTGCTGGAGGAGGTGGATTAATAAGAGACCAGAATGGTAACTGTATTGGAGCCATTGCTTCTCCTTTGGGAACTCAATCTAACTATAGGGCTGAAGCTATGGTAGCTCTCAACATTATTTTGCTGGCCGAGGATCTAGGTTGTGAAAAAGTCTAGCTGGAGGGAGACTCCTTAAATATCATTAATAATATTAGAGGCAAGAATAAAGCTTCTTGGACTATAGAACATATCATTGCAAAGATTATTAATGTGGCTTCAAATTTTAATTCTTTTTATGTTTCTCATTGGTTTCGGGAAACGAATCAAGTGGCTGACTGTCTAGCCAACATTGGAGTTAAGAAAGATGTCACTTGCAAGTGGCATGGGAATGCAAAAATTAATAATGAGGTGGAATTATTACTTAATTATGATAGAATTAATCATAAGGCAGGTGAGGTCACTTGCATTAATCATTCTGATTAATGATGATTTGATTAGGGGTACGACGACAGCGTCGCACAATGTGAAACATCAAATTAATGATGATTTGCTTAAGACGCAAGTTTTCTGGAATATCATTAAGTACTCTGTGATTGCGAATATCGGTGTTCATCTTGTGTTGAATACTAGTATGAAACAGAACAATGGGAGAATTCAAATTGCAGAAGAAGAAGACATGGGTGGAGATTTGAAGAGAGAAGAACCTGCGGAGTGCAAATGGAGGGAAAAAAAAGATGTATGGAACAATCTTAAGAAGGGTAATGTTCATAGATATTTGAAGCGTCTCCATGGAAATGACAAGGAGGTGACGAAAGCTTTTGTCAATGGCTGGGAGAATGGCACTGTGAATATCTTGGGCAAATCTCTCAAGCTCACTCTGGACCGTATTGCTGATATAACGGGCCTTCCGTTGGATGGGAAGCACTTTCTGAAAGACAAAAAAGAAGGCAACAAAGGGTATAAAAAATTCCCTAAGACAGATGAAGAAAGAGCAATGCTTGTGAAGGGTGACCTCGATTATGTTAACCTGTCAAATATCAAGCAGATTTGGGCGTTTGTGATCCGGGCTATCATGGAGTACTTCACATTGGATGATAGGTACTCAAAGGTTTACAATTATCATTTTGTTATGGTAAACCATTTCCGTCATAACATTAGGGCTTGCTTTCCCTTCTATCTCTTAAGTTCGCTCAACTAGAGCATCAGTGACCATAGGAGTAAGTCTTCCCCTGTTTTACATGAGGGATTAATTCTGCTGATTACTGACTATGTCAAGAATCACATTCCCGACCCCATTCACAAAAGTATTGTGAATGCTAAGAGGAAAAGTCTGGAAGTGTCTAAGGGTAAGAACCCTAGTAAGGAAATTGCTAAAAAAAGTTGTAGAGGCCCTATTGAAGCAGATATATCTCTGTCTATTTATGATGATATTGAGGGAATGAAAACTGATGATGAACATAATATTGTGTCATCGGAGGATGAGGGTTTTACAAGGAAATTGACAAAAAATGAGGATATGAAAAACATCTCCCCCAATGTGTCTTCGGTGGAAAAGATGATTTTGAGGAGACCCAGAATCTGGAGATTAAACTTTTGGATGAAATAACAGAAGAAATTGACAATGTGATTGACATCCATATTGAAGACCATACTGCTAAAAATGATGGTGATGAGGAACAGAATCAGGAAAATCAGGAGTCTCAGAGGGAGTCGGGGGACACTAAAACCCACAATGATGACCACACTCTTAATAATGAAGGTGGGGAAGACTAGATTCATGACTTCCAGGATTACCAAAAGGAAACAGGGGAAATGGAGACTGACAAAGGCAACACGGAGAACACTGAGGAGGATATTGTCCTCGATAAGGAAACTGAGAATACTGAGAAAGATAACAATGACAGCGAGAAGCCTAAGTATAGCCGGGATAACTTGAAAGGTGATCTTGAAGAAAATAATTTCTACAACAGGAGGAGCCTTGAGGATGATTTGCGTGAGAGACAAGTCAATGTCAAAAGGGTGGCTTCTATTTCTTTTCTGCAAATGGCCAAAAACAAAGCAGAGAATAGCTATAATATGGATAAGTGTATTCATGACGACATAAAGGAGATCAAAGATAATTATAAGAATCTGGAAAATAGAAATGCACTGCTGGAGGAAATTGTTGACAAAATGTGCAATGATGCTACCATGTACCAGCAGGGGCATAATGTTTTTGATAAGGTTAACAATATGGATGCCAAGATTAGTACTATGGTTGACAACAAGCTCAAAAACATTAATGATAAGATTAACAACAACAAGGAACTCATCAAAAAGCTTACTGCTGTTAGCAAAATGGGTATGAATAATTCCCTGGATAATCTGAAATCTCTGTATACCCTTTTGGACGGAAATGACAGTGACAAGGCTAGGCAGGAGGAAGATAGCCCTCAAGAAGTTCACATTTCTGGCCCAGGATCTAGGACTCGATCCAGCACTAAAAAGAAGGCCCAAGTCCATACTAAAGATATCAAGAAATTACGGGACTCGATCCAGAGTATGGAGCTGCAGATGGTTGAAGTTCAGATGCTGGATGATCAGTTGGAAGTTGTTTAGTGTTTTGGGTTGCAGGAAGTTTTTTGCCATCCGTCTGCTGGAAGCTTTTTGTTGTTATCTATTTTGAGATTTTGTTTTGTAGTGTAATTTTCTATTAAATCTGGGGTTTAGCCCTTTTTGAGTTTTCTGTCACTTGTGACAGTTCGTTGTCTCCTTGTCCTTTGTTGTCTATCTTTTGGTGCTTTGTAAAGGGTTTCGAGGCCCCTTCAAAACCTGCTGTTACCTTAATAAAAAACAATCTTTTTGAACAGTAGGATTTGGATATGAAAATTTTAGTTCCTACTACACTAAAAAAATGTATAATAACTTTAGAAAATATTTTTGATATGTTTTCCTTGATACTTTAATAGATATATTAAGACATTTTACACTAGTATATTTGTCTTAACACAAATTATGTAAAAAATGTTGAGATATAAGGTATTTATTTTTAAACTAGATTTATAAAAAAATAAACTTGTTAAGTAGATTTCAAATTTAAGTAAATTAAAGTAAAATAAATACTATCTAGAAGGGAAAATCTTTCTATAAATATTCTTTTCTAAATAAATAAATAAATATACTGAGACTGTAGGGAAGGTTTATCTTTCAAAAGAAAAATAGATATATAAAATTTTAACGTCTATGAGACTAAACATAGCCTTGGGTCAGCAATAATATAGAAGAGGGCTAGAACGTTAGTTTAACAGTCAGGTTAAGTTCTTTAACACGAAAAATTACAGAAGCATACTTTAACTTATTCCTGATATTCAACTACATGTTCCCTATTTAAATACAAAACTATTCGTTGCTGTATACCGCCATTTTCTTGCGAAGGGTGTGCTTGTTTAGCAGGAGGCTAACCATGGTGTGGGAACTCGCACCGCTAAATTCTTCCTCAGGTACGTGTATCATTACAATATTTAAACCTCAATTTATTCCAAATTTCCAGCTACTTTTTTGCAGAACTGATTTTTAGTTCGAGCACTGTTATAATTAATTAGCTGGTCAATTATGATTCATGGTTCGTTGATATGATATAATTTCAATGAACATTATACGCAGTTTGCATCTAGAAATTTCTACGGAAGATAATTATTAGCTGGGTAAGCTTCAAATTTAAACATTCTAAACCGACGCCTAGTAGGGCAGGGCAAAGGTTTCCGTCACTTGTGTATGAGAGGTGACGGAATTGGGGTTTACTGTTCTCTGGCGGGAACAAGGAGACCGTTTCTATCCGGTGACCATGTTCTTATAAATTTTAATGAGAGAATTAGTTGCACATACCGGGGGTGAGCTCGTTAAGCTTCCCCAGTGGGGCGATGTTCGAACTCGCGTGATGTTGAAATACCAATAGTAGGAAACTACAGCGAATTGTAGTGAACGTTTGAGAGCAAATTGTTGTGCATTTGTACTTAGAATTGTTGGAGCCGAATATTGAGCTGTGCATGTACGGACGTGAGCAGACATTACTTTTGTTTTCGTTGCATCTATAAGGTGCCCTTTAGATCATGTATACTGATAAAATGAAGTAAACATTAATGTACTTTAATTGCGAAATAAAGGCATCCAGTTTCTGGGTTGACTTAGTAGCACAAATCTATAGCTGTAATAATCACATCATTCTATAATATGGCTAGCTTACAAATAACCGGCCCGATTCAAGTCAGCGGTCAATTAAGTTGGGAAAACTCTCTTTCCGGTTACGCAACGTGAGACTATTGATTTTTGATTTTGAATTGTGAGACTTGAGGCTAAAATGCAATCCTCTGCTTATAAGCCCCCTTTGAAACATATCCTTGGAGAAAATTTTCAGCAAGGGAGATACATTGGTTGCCTCGCCTAAAGTGAATTGAGCAGTGCTCGTCAGGGACGCGTCCCCTGCCTCAAATGGCACTGTCCCTTATAGGGTACATCTCAGAGATGCGGGGATGGGTAGGAAACGTCCCCACCCTGTCACATTTTTTGTCAAAATATAGGAAATGTCCTTGGGATACCAAAAATTTGCAGAGTATGTTAGGGGATGGCTAGCTGTCCCCATGATGGCCTAGGGACGTCCAATTGCACTCCATTTGTCCTGTGGATGACTAGCCGTCCTTTAACATACTTGGGGACATTTTATTTACTTTTAAAAATAACTTACAACCTTTCAAGGCTTGTTTCGGTTAATGACATGCCCATGTAGGATTTACAAAAAAAAAAAGAAAAGAAAAGAAAATGGTGTGCACTATGAAGGTTTGTGTGGTTTTGAATGTGTTAATAGACCAATGATGGATCATGATCACAAAATATACAAAATACATATCCCCTATTGCAAATCTCTACATCTTCACAATTAAAGCCACAATCAAGTATTATCTTGTTTCATACATTGGACAACTTGTTTAGTATACAAGGATTGTCATAGGCAAAGTTGGCATGCTATAGTCATTATACTGCTGAATGTATCAATAACAACACATAGAGCAAACCCATCTAATAGTGTGTACCATCATGCCATGTACAGACAGCACATAGAGCAATCCCATCTATTAGTATGTACAATCATGCCATGTACAGACAACTCATAGAACAATCCCATCTATTCGTATCCCAGCTAAGGTCAAATTGGAACATAACTAGTTATCTGTTTACTTAATTGTTCCTCCTTGTTAATGAGTTTGCTCACAAACATGCAGTCTTGAAGGCTTCAGGAAAACTATAGTTATAAATCTCTCACTTGAGTATACACACGAGTCAAGCATGTCTTTATTAATTCATGCTCACATGCATAGTTTGCAAACTGTGTGAGTATTCTCCAAGTTGCTGAGTACTCTCTATTTTTTTTGCTGGACAAGTTTTCACAAGTTTAACTCTCACGTTTTTACCGACACAAAAGAACGTGGGTAAAAATGTTAATGTAGGTAAAATGTTGGTTAAAATGCATTTTTCACATGTTGTTTTCGAGCTGTCATTTTTTAATTTACTACATTTTGTAATCGAATTTTACAAAAAAAATATGTTTTTTAAGATTATTTTTTTGGTCGGTAAAATATGTTTTATTATTATTACTAATAATATGAAGTTTTCAGATTACAAAATTTCAGATCCAGTGAAACGAGTTACTACCACCTACCCTGGCCATCAGGCATCCTATCAGATCATCCATACATATACCACATATTCTGTATTAGTTTTTCAAACCCTAATCAAATATTAGCCCAATACATACATTCAGGGCTTATCATCCATTACATACATTGAAGAAATTCACTCTCCAAAATTAAATTATTTATATTCACAATCCTGACAGAATAGAATAAAAAAGACAAAATTGAAACAAAATGAAGCTTGGCCACCTGGTACACAAACATTCTGTCAATTCTACACGCAAGCATCCAAAATGCCAAAAATGAGATCACAGAGCTATACCATACCACACTCCAGCACCCACTCCTCAGTGATTACCCCTCCCATGACCGCGCCCACGCCATCTACCGCCCCAACCACCTCGAACACCCTGGCCCTTGCTTCGGCCACCTGCTGGAATTTCTCTCCAAAAATCTGCTAGTTTGAATTTGAGTAGATTTTTATTGATTTGCTCCCTCGGCAACCCAACAGCCAAGACTATGTCTAGTTGTGTACATAAACCATGATAAAACCCTAATCCCTTTTTGCCTCCACTCTCCTCTGATCCTTATTCTCCAAAGCTCCCCCACAGAAAAATCAAAAAAGGGATGTACATGGCGCGAATAGCCCGGGACTCCAATCCAGTCACCTCTAGCTGCAACGAACCCAACACCCGGCTCTGCCAATTCCAATATCGCTTCCAAACCAACCTGCCATTCTGGTTTTACACAGCATTCCATGATACATCACACATCATCATGTGTGCCCACCTCCATTCCCAGGCACAAAACATTGAAGAAACGTTAGTGTTAGTTTGATACTTGAATTTGGATACAATAAAATCAACACCCAACAACGCCCGACCAGCATCAGAAAGAATGGATCATCTGTGGAGAAAATGATTTGGATATTTGCCCCCAGAAGGACATTTGCTACTTTGCAGCTTTGAAACTGAAGTTCGCCTCCATATTCACCTTGCAGATTTCAGCCTTCACTCCAGTTTGGCAACTCAAATGCCCAAAAACGGACACACATCATCATCAAAAGAGGAAGCCTCTTGAGAGCTACAAAAGTTCTGACATCATCATAAATACATCGTCTAGATACTCCCCTCAAACACGCTGGAGTGATTATGCAAGAAATCTTGCCTGCATCCATCGTACACCACCTTGCCATACCATCAATGCAACCCTACTATCGACTCTGCTAGAATTTCGATAAGATTTGAGCCAAATTTGTTGGTGAAAGAGACCACCATTTTGGATAGTGAATCCAATATATGCAAAACCTTAAATTTTTTAAGTCTTGCTAATTTATTTCAAATAATTTGGATAATCTTATCGATGCACCATACATGAGCTTGCCCATTGGTAATGGCGTTGACAATGATCTGTGAGTCTCCTTCTAAGTGCAACTGCTCCACATTGATTCGGGATGTGAAATCAACAGTCAACAGGGCAGCCTGAACCTTAGCATCATTATGAGTGCCATTAGCCAATTTCTTGGTTTCATTCGAGAAATTGTCACCTTCCGAATCCTGGGCCACACACCCAGCCCCTGATGGACCAGGATTGCCTTTAGATGCCTTGTTGAAATTTACCTTAATCCATCCAGCCTCCGGTTTCCTCCATTGCACTTCGCTTCTACAACTTACAATGGGATTAACCCTAGAAAGCCCAGTAACGGGCTGTTTTTTAAGAGATTTTAATATTTAGTACTTGCTGAGTTTTTGCTGAGTTTTTGTAGTGTATTTGCTGAGCTGAAAATTTTGGGCTTGCCGAGTACTCTCCAAGTCCGAGTCTGTGAACTATGCTCACATGAATATATGAAGAAGCTCATAATTACTATTCAATTATCCATGCTCACAAAGGCTCCATAATGGTTATGATGAATGCTTTATCAATGTTATCATATGAATATTTAAAATTTCCATGTATTTTGAATTTTTTTTAAATAGCTGTTTCTTGCCGGCTATTGAAAAACGAGGAAAACTTTAATAATAAATCCCTCCACTATTAAGCACACTGATATATTGTGGGAGGGGTGGGGGGTGAATTAGTATACGCCAAATATCAACTTCAAATCCAATTCATCATTAGGAGCATTACCTGATCTTAACATTAAATCAGCTAACCAAAAAGTTAAACACAATCACACATCAACATATATGAACACTAGATATACATGAAAACTGAGAAGTTAAAAACCACGATAAGAATAGCTGCTTGGATCTACAGTTCAGATCTAGCCTCACGAAGCAAATAAAGAACTTACAGATTTTATTAGGCACCAACCCACAGGAATTACAACCTTAGATGGAGACACCAATTCCCGATTACATTTGCAAGCACTAGCCTACAAGAGGCACCGATCCCCTAATTCAAAAACTGAGCACCAGTTCAAGAATTGAGGCACCAACCTCAATCACAATAGGATATATGAAAGATATGTCACACAGACCTGGCCGAGTCTTCAACATCTCTCTGATCTGATTTGCTTCAACATACTCTCACAGTGTGCACGAGATCTGCATTTTCGTTCGCACACTTATACAAATTGTGTAGGTAGCTTGCACAACCTTTTGCCACCGTTATCTTCTACCTACATACATGCACTTTTGAATGAATTTGATCGGCATTATATATGTACTCCAACATTAATTACATCCTCAAGTTGGCCAAGAACATATTTACAATATCTGCAAGTTGGCCACATGAATAAAGCTTAAACCAAAAGTGTAATAGGCCCAGTCATAAAGTCAATACGTTACACCAGAAGTGAGATAACACTAGTGTTACCCGACACGATCTCAATTGGTCCTAAACAACCTTCACACGCTTCCTCCAGCTGGTGCATGTTACATTTCCTTGGTGCATTTATTAGGAACAGCAACATAGACAGTGAACTAGCACTATGAGCACATTGCCTACCATACCTTTCCTTCTTCTTGAGCTCCACTTCTAAAACTTGAATAGATTTGTCTTCGCATGTAGCCTTACTTATCTTCCATACAGTATACTGCAAGACATGAAACATCACTGTGGTAGAATGCGGTACAAAACACTATGCCAGTGCCACTAGATGCACATACTGTCTCTAAGCAACAAACCTCAGAAACATACGGAAGACACTTCCGGATCTTTGCAACCATCTGAAACTGCTACATGAAGATGCTAATTACATTCTGCAAGGAAGATATCCAACATAGTTTGACTCTGTCCTTCCAGAGCACAGATGCTTTGACATGACATGACACAACAGAAGCAATTAAAACTACAGCAACCTTTTGAATACCTTGACATCGAGGGGAACATGATGGCAATGTTGACATCACTCATGGCATACACCTTAGACACATACACCTTTGACATCAATGACGACACAATGTTCAACACACACTTGAATATACACATGAGTCAAGCATGCCTTTATTAACTCATGCTCATAGAAATATATAAAGAACATCATAATTACTAGTCAATTACCCATTCTCACAAAGGTTCTATAGTGTCTATGAAAGCTTTATCAATATTATCATACAAATATTTGAAATTTCTTTATATTTTGAAATTTCCTTTTTTTAGTAGCCATCTCCTGCTGTCCCCTGCTGTCCCCTAAAAAATGGCAAAAAAAATCCCTGTATTAGAAACACATCCTGCCATCCCCTGCCGTCATCATCTTGGAAACTTGGGAGAGCACAGGATGTGAGTGACTTGGGGATGGCATTAGGTAGTAGGAGGAGTTGCCCAATTCCTCCAAACCAGGGAATCCTAATAGTTTCAATTGCGTGTGCCTGGCAAGAGAGAATTTTTAGGGTAAGATGGGTTCTCCTACAATCAGGTGTAATGGGGATTGCTTGGCCCTTTAAGACTGATGCATATACCCTGCTTCGAAGCTGATCTGCAACTCAGTTTTTGAAGTACTGCATGTTAGTAAGAATGGATTAGCTCATCGTTTGATCAATGGTAGAAGTTGAATGCTATTTACAGATTTTAAGCAACAATTTGGATGACATGAGCATTTGTTGTTGCATATGTTATTGTGGCTGGAATGTATCTTACAAGAAGAACATTTTTGCCAACCTTAGATTCTTTAACACGTTAACAAAATGTGTTGAAACCTTGACAAATGATGGAATGTTCAACTAGTGGTTGAAATTTCATGTTGACACAAATATCCAATTCTAAAGCAAGTGAGTTGATAGCACTGATGATGAGCCTTTGTGGTGCACATTTCTCAGGGATAAGTTTGTTTATTATCTTTGGGTCCAATAAGGTGGTATTGATAGCTTTAAAGATGTTTGTGATGGTATTTATGATATTCTTGTGGATCTGCTTATAGCTTTGTGCTGAAACAAGCTTCATCACTGGATTATTATAATCTTTTCTATTTGTGAAGATGGTTTCGTTCCCTTTGTTAGCTCTTAAGAATTATGAATTCAAGGTTATTGTTTGGATTCTTGGAACCCCAAAAGTCTTCCTTCATTAGGTTTAGCTCCAACGGTCGTGTAGTATAAAGCATAGTTCAACTTCTCGTTCTCTGCCACTTATCGGCGAGGCCAAATTTTTTTTCTCGGCAAATATCGGAGAGAAATCGGCAACTTCTCGGGAAAATCTCGGGAATTTTAAAAATGACTTAAATTTAATAAAAAATGCACTTTTTTCACAAAATTCAAGAAGTAGATGCATGT
>MU225553.1:6751787-6780221 GCA_018584345.1 Thuja plicata | reverse complement strand
GGATTTGCTTGGAAAGAGCTTCGAATCCGCTCTTAATCTACTACAAATCGCTATAAATCGATGCCAAACACTTAGGAGATGCACCAAAACCCTTCTCCTCCACCCAAGAAGCTAAACGCAGCCAAAACAAGCGAAATAAGACAATGAAATAAGCGGATTGGGCGTGCGTATTTACTGGTAAAGCGTGCGCGAGAAGTTTCTTATTTATCGCCGAGAAATGGCGATATATCGCCGAGATATCGCGGTGATAAGTTGCAAATCTCGGCTCAGGAAAGTGGCGATAAAATCATGTTATTTCTCGCCACCAGTGTTTTCTCGCGAGAAAACGATATATCGGCGCTATTTTAATCTACTATAAAGGATTGTGGCTGTTTGTTGTTTGATCTTGTTGACTATCTTGTTAAACATACTTCTGATTTCTGCTTAAATGCTGCATACTATTTTCTCACGTGGATTACCAAAGTGCTAAGACCATGCTTGTCAACTGTGATATCTGACAAGTTAACTACCCACTTCATTTTACTATGCATCTCCTTTTCTTTGTTGTTGGGACATGAATTACAAGCTTTTCACAATTTGTCATCTTCTCAAAAACCAAATATTGTTCAGTTGCTGTCACATGCCACCTACTTGAGGTGGGACGTCTACTTTGGGATTGAAACTACGATCATTCTCCTGTTGGTTTTTGGATTTCTAACTCAGTTAGTACTGTTCTTGCCTTGTTGATGTCATAGGCACCATTGGACTGTATAGAAATCAACACATGAAAAAAACGAAGGGCAGTTGTTTTTGTTGACCTCCATAAAATGTGTATTTGATGGGTTAAGATTGGACATTGTAAGATACCCAAAATATTCATAAGGTTCTTCCTCCATTGTGGCCATTTTTGTTTGTGCTGTCAAAAATCCTTAGCTCCTAAAAAGGTATCAACGGAGATAAATTAAGCACCCTCTCTTCTGATATTCTATTAGTAAATTGAAAACTATAGGCGATAAGGATGATCCCATGTACATGTTTTTTCATGGATCTCTCCTTGGAAGGTGATAAATGTTGTTTCCAAGCAAGTTTTTAACCAACTTTTCGTTTCTTTGTTGGTAAGGTTTGACACAACCTTGATTGATTCATCATTTGAAATTTTGTGAAAGGTAATGAAATCAAAACTTAGAAAAGATCATTAGTTATTTGAAGCTTTAGCAACATGTAATTTTTTTGTGCAAAGCTTTTACGATTCTCATGTGGGCAAATTCCCACACGTATTTGGAATTCATCGTGTCCATCAGTGGCCAGTGATTGATGTTGTTAAATCATAAATGATACATAATTAGCATTTCATATAGCTTTTCTGCAACATAATTGTTTACCCTTGTAGGGTAACAGTGATTATTCACATACAGAAAGTAAAGTACTTAACAGAGAATGTAAAGAGAACACAACGACATTTCATTCATTGGTTAACATGTACAATATTATGTCAAAACCTCCTCCCCGTATCAACCAGAAGGTACATACATATAATGTCTGAGGGGGTGCGAGGCGAACCGTCGCACTCGTGTAACTCCCTCGGCCCGAGGGGGTGCGAGGCCAACCGTCGCACCCGTATAACTCCTTTGGGTATGCCAACTACCCATATTTCCTGACAACATCATTCCCCCTAAAAGGAAATTCGTCTCTGACGACTCACAACACAAGGGAGATGAAGAACACTACATACAATAGAAAAAGCACTGAGATGAAGGGGCGGAGGGGGTGTCCCTGAAGAAGCTGGAGGCACCACCCATGAAGAGGATACAGTGACCACCCTGTTGTGTCCTTGCCGAAAGTCCCTTTTCTGCTACCATCCGATGCTCAAGTGCCGAGTTCACCATCAATGCTGCTTCGAGTAGCTCTTTTTCTGTCGCATCACATTCCTCCCGTGCCTGCACCAAACTTGTCTCCAAAACACGCTTTTCAGCTGTAGCCTCCACTAACTCCTGTTCAAATGATACTGTCTCCCTAGCCAATCTGACCTCGATAGCCACCCGCGCCGCCTTCTCCGCTTCCAATTCCTGGGTACGCTGAGCCAAGTGTCGCTCTACTGCCTCCAACCGGGTGGTTAGCTCCTCCCGAGCTCTTTGTGCATCCACCAAGGCCACCTCATGTCTAGCCAAGACATACTCTGAGTGCCTCAAAGCGTAGTACCCCTCTCGAAAGGCTTGCTCCAGTGCTCTCTCCACCACTGGCGTGCGGACAATCCATGCCTGCAGCAGCTTTGGGTCTCATCAACTGGTCACACTCCCAAAAGGCTGATAACTGAACTGAATAATTGCCTCATGCCGTACAACTTCTTGTTCTTGCAAGGCTGTCGTTCTTGCAATTCCTTCCCTCAAACTCTGTTGGTTTGCAACCTTCGAATCCGTCTCCCTTTGCGGCTTAGGGCTTTCCTTCCAATGCTTGGCTTCAGGCTTCTCTCTCACCGTAGGAAACAAACCCAATGCTTACCTTGACTGCTCTGATGCCCCAAACTCACAGTTGTAGTTTACCTCAAAAATAAAATGGGGGTCTGGGGGCAACGCCCCCAGCGGGGTCAAGGGGCAGTGCCCCTCGCGAGGTCCTGGGGTAGCGCCCCAGGCGCGCTCCCTGTCGCGGTACAGGGCGGGGTCGAGGGGTAGCGCCCTTGCCGCCAAGACCAAATTAGCACCTTCAAACCCACACAGAAGTCCATGGGGCACACCATTTTCGTGATTTTCTTCTGATGCCATACTCTTTCTGCCAACCGCTTATGGTGCTTGTGCAAATGGCCAATAACTATATACATACAAAGAGTAATAACTATATAATTATATGAATTTTCTTCGTAGGGTAACAAAGATTATTCACATACAGAAAGTAAAGTACTTAACAAAGAATGTAAAGAGAACACAATGACATTTCATTCATTGGTTAACATGTACAATATTATGTCAAAACCTCCTCCCCGTATCAACCAGAAGGTACATACATATAATGTTCGAGGGGGTGCGAGGCGAACCGTCGCACCCGTGTAACTCCCTCGGCCCGAGGGGGTGCGAGGCTAACCGTCGCACCCGTATAACTCCCTCGGGTATGCCAACTACCCATATTTCCTGACAGCAATAATTACCATCTATACAAATTTTTTCTTTCTTCAATAAGACACCATTCATCCCCGAGTATGGGAGAGTTTCTACACATAAAAACAAATATGTATAGAAACCAAAGGAGACAAGGTAATAAATGCAATTCTTTGCCATTAATTCTTCATTGAAAATCACAACACATCTTTAGGGGTAGGGAAATCCCTCGTTCAGGAGTTAAATCTGCTGTAAGATGTAAGGACCCTTTCACGTCACTCACTTTTCAAAGAACATAAATTTGTCACACAGGAAACTGGGTGTTTATATTTCTTAATTGCCCACACCCAAATTCTAATGTAAGTTACGTCTGAAGGAACTCTTATGCAATTTACTGTAGTGTATATCAAGTTGCTCTTCTCACAAGATCTAAATAATAGATCTGCTACATCTGTGTTAATATTCTCAAAACCATGATAAATGAAAATGCCTTCCTCATGGATTTGTATCCTTTACTTGCAATTTTAAGCCAATTGTATGCATTTTTATTACGAATCAGGGTAAGACCTTTAAAGCTGGCATATTCAATCTCCTATTCTTCTTGTTTATCTACTCCTCTGAATGGTTCAGTTTGCCATGTTGTCTTTTTTAACTATATCTATATGCTGTCATGGACCACTTAGAGAATGAAGTTGACTTGCCAAGTATTCTAATGCAATGTTTGGGTGTTTATAATTGTGTACCAACTCTGTCAATATCTTTCTTACAACTTTTTTTCTAATTATGTATGTCGTAGATTTGATTAATCAATATTAGCAAAAGCAGTAGAATAGTGATTATGTCAGAGAAAGTAAAATAATTCTCTTGAAGAATGACAAAGTTTTCTTTTTACAGGTACTACAAGGTGCTATTTTACATCTAAAGGAGTATACACAGTTGGTCGGAAAGGTATGAGTGACTGACAAATCTTAGTCCGAACTTGGTAGAAATGTATTCTTGTATAATTTTCTTCAGTATATTGAATGTATTTTGGATTTTGAAATGTGTCACGAATTCTGTAAATGACAGGTCATGAAGAACATGGCATGGGTATAACTTAGGCATTTCTGAGATATCTTCTTTTTACATTTAATTAGAGATTTCATTAAGCTTTTCCAGTTTACTTATGCAGATCTCACCAAATGTAACTTGATTTGGTTGAACTGGGCAAGATCTGATATATTTCTTTCACCAAAGATCACTTGCTAATATACAAGTTATGTTTTTTCTAGGCTTGGTTTTCAAATATGAAGTTATTACCATTGTTGGAAAACTTGGACTTGGCATGGACCCAGCAACCCAAAAAGTTGACTCGGATTTAGGACTCAGCAAAACTAAGAAAAAAACAAATAAATATAATTACACAGAAAAAAGAAACTAAGGCATTTAGAGAACACATAAATCTACTTTGATCAGCATTTAGAGAACGCATAAATCTACTTTGATCATCATTTTGTCATAAATCAAAGATTAGATATGTCATATAACCCACAATTCAATAAATTACATGGTTCCACATAGTCTCAGAATTGGTAGTGGTGGGGGGGGGGGGCTGTGTGTCAGGGGGGGGGGGGGAGGACCAAGGGCCTAGATTTAGGGACGAGAAAGGGGATTGTGGTAGGCTGGGGTTGAGGGGGTCTTCTCAGCAAGGTTGAGGAGTAGCAGCCTTTGTTTGGTTCAAGTGCCGCGCCTTTGGCGTGTTCCCTATCACAGTACAAGGTGGGGTTAAGGGGCAAAGCTCTTTTCATTAAGACCAAATTAAGGCTTTCAATACCACATGGACCTTAATGGTGCATGCCATCTTTTATAATTTTAACAGTATATTTTTAACTTTCTCCAACACCAAGTCCTCACTACTTTTGACCAAATCTTCATTTTCTAGAGAATTAACAGTGAAGCTAGAGAATCTGATCTGTCAAATGACCAGGGCTATGTAGTTGAAGATAGGAATATAATCATTCTTGAATCTTTTCAAATATTCGAACTTCCAAACCCCTCTCAAGGTGTTTTATTATTTGGCTGCAAAGTACTTCACTTGCTGGTTGAAATCAGAGGACAGATGAAACGCAAAAATGAAAAAAAATGTGTGGGTTTCCAGTCACTTTTTGATAGGCGAGTCTTCACCCAAAACATGTGGGTTAGGAGCCTAGTTTTTGTTGAGTGCTCACTAGGACTTGGCACACTTTGCAGAGACTTGCATTGAGTCGGCCACGTTTTTGGCAAGGTTTCAAACTATGGTTATACCCACACTGTTTTCTTGAACAATGCCACAAGATTAAAAGTCCTTCTTGATATCAGATTCAGATTGCCTTTTAGTTGCATGCATTAAGCTAATCCTATCTTTAGATTTGTATTTCTCATAAAGACATGACATGCAAGTTGAGGGTGAGGTATTTTATTTTTGAAGAGTATGGATTATCAAGGAAATGCAAAAGCATTTTAGCTGGCTAAAATTTTAGAAAGAACCTTTTTACACTTGCCATATCATAAAAAAATAGCAAAATTGGTGAATTCCTTGGTTGCTGCTTTGAAGCTTCATGTGGGTGCATGTCTTTTGTAACTATCCTTCTATTTGACTGAAAAAAAAGCATAACACCTAAGCATCAAACTGTGTTGTTGAAGCATAGGGTGCAAGATAGAAGACGAGAAGCAATTTAGAATGGGTACATGGGTACCCTTTGCATCAATCAACTCACAACTTCATTATGGCATTGTACAACTACAACCTCTTTGATATAGTGTCACTTGAGCAGTGATCTATGAGGTACAAAATGTGAGATAAATTGGCACTACTAATATGAAATGAATACACTATTGCAACCTCATGTGATGCTTGTGGATAAATTTGTACAATGCAACATTAACATTCCAACATTCCAGCTTAATAGAACTTAGGATTTATAACACATTTGTTATAACATATATGGTAGATAGAAAAGTAAAAGATTAGCTTTGCAGTTCTCAATTTGCCTGTTCAAGGTGAACTTAGTGTAGACCCACATGCAACCAATGACCTCCTTACCTTTTGGTAGCTGACGCAACTTCCAAGTTTGATGCTTCATTGGAGAACCATATTGATCTTGTATTTTGCTTCTTCCAATGCAAATTTCTCTTGGCCTTTGTATGTCTTCAAATCATGCAAATCATGTACCTTAGTCATCAAAGCGTGGTTGGTAAATTGACTCCTTATCTTTATATTATCTAAGATATCTACCTCTGCTAAAGTATCATGAAAGGTTTGCATAGCCCATATGGGCAGTCTCCTGCCATTGCTAGAGGCTTTTGGTCTCTCTCGTGTAGTCTCTTCCTTTTCATTAACTTGATCAACAATTGCACTTCCATTTCCCTTTTCATTTCTATTCCTTAAATTCAATAACACAAGGAACACTAAGTGCAAGAACACACATTAGGAGCAGCAGGTAGATTGGAAATTGTAATGCCCTTATCACGCAATCCACTTTTCCCTTCATCAAATGACAAATATGTCTTTGTGAATGAGTGTCTTTTTCTATGTTGGATCCCATAGTGTCTAGGATTTGTTTTTACTTTTTAGTACTATAACTGACAAAGACACTTGTAATTCTTTGCATCTAGTTTATTCATGCTTTTATTGGGAGTAGGTGCATAAACAACACATCCAAAGACTTTGAGGTGAGACAAGCAAGGCTTCCTACCACTCTATTTCTCCTTTAGACTCACCTACTTCATAGCCTTTAGTGGCATTTGGTTAACCATATGACATAGTTCACAACTTTTGCCCTATACACCTTAGGCAACTTCTTAGCTTCCAATTTACATCCACCTATATCCACGAGTGTATGATTCTTCCTCATAGCAACTCTGTTTTTTTGTGGAGTATGAGGAATTGTTAATTCTTTCATAATGCCATATTGCTCAAGGAAATTTCTGAACCCCTTGTTTACACATTGTACGCCAATATCTATCCTCAGCATCTTGATTTTCTTACCAGATTGGTTCTACACTTGTACTTTGAACAACCTTGAGGTAGAGCATGCAATAAAGTAAATCCAAATCTTCCTAGTAAAGTCATTGACCAAGACGAAATCATACTTTGAACCACTGTGCGAATGTATTAGTTGTGCACCTCATAAAATCACTGTGCACCAACTCCAGTTTCTTCAATGCATTTCATGGAGCATTTTTAGTAAAGGGTTCCTGTGGGGCTTAGCAAACACACACCCTTGGATACTAAGCTGTCAGTTCTAGTACAGGATCAAGTACAAGTATGGTCATGTGACTACAGTTGGGTACACACAGAACAGAACCGAGGGTGATAGCAATCACCTCCTTTGCTATTGTCTCCCGACATAGCAAAGCAAGAGACTTCAGGCAGATTTGAGTGCGATTTAGGGTGAAGTGATCCCATAGGAGGAAGTGCGGACTGTATAATCTTCCTGACTGGAAGTATCTACTGTTTAGTGGAGGATCTGTCTGATCACTGCATGAGCATTCAGACGCCCTTGATCATTGCTGAATCCATTGAGGAGTCATAACGGGAGCTGTGAGGTGCCCCTTTAAGGCACATAACAGCTGATTGAATCCACCAATGGGGACAAGTCACCAGTCTACGGTCACACTATGAAACTGAGTGTTTGGTGTTGATAAGTTGCTAAAGAACTGGCAATTGAATATATTCTATTAATGTTATTTTTCAAGCTGTATGTTTTGAACTGAAAATACAAGGGTATATCTGTTGTGATTTTGCAAACATACTTTTACTGGTGTTATTGATGTTAAGAAATTCATTGCTTAAAACTGGCAAAAATATTAGTGTAAAAAATATTCTACTTGCTGTTTAGAATTGCACATTTTGTGTCAAAATATTTCAAAAGGAATATTCACTGGCTTACAATCATGCATATTAAATTTGTGTAGAATGGTCTCAACATACTGTGTCAACCAAAGCTTTCTGTTACCTCTATCCCTCTAATATTCACTGGCTTGTTATCTTGCTTATTAAATTTGTGTAGAATAGTCTCAACATACTTATTCTGTGTCAACCAAAGCTTTCTATTACCTCTATCCCTCGTGATTTCCTTTCCAAGTATGAACTTGGCTGTCCCCAAATCCTTCATCTAAAAAGCACCTGAAGGTTGAGCTTTAAGCTTGCTAACCATTCCTTTTGTGTTAGAGAAAAGCAATGTATCATTCACATTCAAGACAATGATTCGTACATGATATTGATCATCAATATGTTTAACATATACACAATGATCTTCTCATCTAACGAAGCCCAATTTCATCCCAAATGAATCAACCTTTTAACCTGGTAACAGATGTTTCTTTCCTTCTACTTCAAAACCCTTTGGCTGTTGCATAATATTTTCTCTTCATGATCCCCATATATGAATGCAGTGTTGACATCCATTTGCTCTACCTAAAATAATATGCTGCAGAAATGGATAAGAGAAAGAGACAATTTAGCATCAGGAGGGAAAACACCTCCAAAATCAACTCCCTCTCTTTGGGAGTAACCCTTGGCTGCTAGTTTGGCCTTGTACCTCTCCAATGAATTTTCTGCTCCAAACTTCTTTTTGTAAATCCATGTGCAACCAATGATCTCCTTCCCTTGGGCAAATGAACAAGATCTTAGGTGTCACATGAATCTAGAGCCATCATCTTCTTTTTCATTGCTTCCTTCCAAGATGCACTTTCCTTTGAAAGAATTGCTTCCTTGTAGGACCTTGGTTCATCGTCAATACTAAGCAAAGCAAATACACAACGGAAGTTTGGTGGGCTATACCTGTCAATTGGATTCTGTTGCCTTGAGGATATTCTCAAGGTTGAAATTTGGGATTTTGCTTCTTGTTCTTCACATGTTCTTCTTCACAAGTATGGGTGCCCTAGACTTGTTTGGTGGTCGGGGATGTCTTCTCGCCCCCTTCCAGCCGCCCCCCCCCCTACCGTTTTCCTCGGGGTCTTGGTTTCTCTTTACCTCTTTCTGTTGTTATTTGTTTTCTGGTCACCGTTCGGTGTTCCTGCCATTGTCGTTTCTCGTGTGGCAATTCAGTCCCATTGATCCGTTTGTGGTCATTCGTTGGACATTAATAAATTTTATCTTTATCTTTATCTTCTGGTTTTTGTTGTTTTGCCTTTTCAATTTGTTGAGAACTCCCACTCGAATGCCCACTTTCCTCTTCTTCTCATCCTCAAGTTCCCATTCTTGAACATGTGCATCTGATACCCGCTTCAATTCAAAGTGCATTGTTTTATGTGTTGTCTTTTCCTTTGGTTGTTTAGGTATAGAAATAGCGCTAAATTCTTTTCTTTAATATTCTCACCATATATATGAAAATGAATTAATGTGCTTTTGGATTTGACTTAGACCACTTCTCCTTTGGCACATGAACATAAAGCCTCACAACCAAATATCTTTACATGCGAAATGGATGGCTTTTTACCTGTCCACATCTCATAAGGAATTTTATCAAGAGCCAAGCAAGGAAATCTATTAACCAAGTAAGAAGCAGTCCCAAAAACATCTGTCCAACTGTGCACCACTTAGCATACTTTTGGATCTTTCATTATTATATTTCCTATCTTTAGTGATGGACTGAGGTAGATTTCCGTGAGTTATACATGCAAGTGGTTAACTCCATGTCTATCTTGGGCCATAACATTATCTTAGTTCAAATTTACTGTAATGCATTGGTTTTTGGCTGTATTTAGTTGGTTAGTACATCTTAATGAAAGCATTTCCTTGAAAACAATTAGACTCGGGAGATTTCCTTGTAGGGTTGTACTAAGGCAATATTACAAATTCATTTTTTCTATGGGTTACACTGGATCTTACTGTATTCCTTACTCTGGTTCCATTGTTTCTTGCCTTCTTTAGGTTGCGCAGTTACAATTCTGACTGACAAGACAATCTCACGAGTGCATGCGGAGATCATAGTTGAGGCAGCTTCTCCTTATAATGACCTTCTGGGTTTGACAGATATTCCTCCCCCAGAAATTCGCCTAAAAGATGTTTCAAAGTTTGGCACATTTGTTAACAAGGATGTTGGTTCAAAACCAGTTTTTTCCTTACCAAATAAGGAGACAGTTTTAAACAATGGAGACTTGATCACATTTGGAACAACAAGTACAATATTTAGGTGAGCACTTGCCTTGTAGTTTCTACTGTTTAAGTTTTGTCCGTACTACTTTGTATGGATTTCATTTTATACTCAAACCAGTTGCCAGTTGGTTGCATGGTCATTGGGAGATTTTCTGGAAGTGTATAATAAAACTCTTTAGATTGGTTTTAATCAATGTTGAATAACTCTTGACAGGTTGAGCTTTATACCATTCTTATTCTGTATACCAGCTATAGAAGATTTGGACCTGAAACATCGTGTACATAACACTGTCTCATCAATAGGTTGGTAGTTCTCATTCTGCATCATCGAAGGTGGTAGTTGTAAACTCAGTTTGTTAAGTTAAACTACCCATTCTTATTTGATGCATGTGCAACAAATCTGTACATTTGCCTTGTTGTTTGCATGATATCTTTCTAAATATAATTATACAGGAAGAAGACCAAACAGATGATGTGATATGTCCTTTGCTTGTTTAAATTTCTTGCAGATTTCTCTCTAGATCCTTACTATAGCTTATTGGATATGTGAATTACTGCAAATTGCGAATTCTGGGTACAGGATTCTTTATGCCTATCATTGACCTCCTCGCATTATTGTTGATTGCACAATTTCAGGTGCATATTCAATAGAGAAATGGAGGCCGAATTGTACTCATCTTATTGTTGAAGACTCTTCTCCTATAACAAATGATGTTGTGAATGCTGTTGTGGCCAAAAAACCTATTGTTCTGTGCAACTGGATTCAAGTAAGTTTTCAATTTTAGTTCAAATCTGTTGCTGAAACAGTTTCATAACTAGGAATGAGGTTTCTATGTGTTAATGTTTTCAGATTCTAACAAGGAATATACAATCTATAGAGATTTTTTATAAACTAAGCAGAGGATATAAATAAGTAATCATAAGGAAAGAGAGATAGTACTTGGAAGTCAAATTTTGGCAAAGCCTTCAATCTCTCCAATGTGTCTTCTGTGAATATCGAATTAGCCCCCTAGGGCTTCTCCCAAGTCTGGTTCAAAACCTGTTACTAATCAGTGCTCAGATCTGGTCCATACTACACTATATATTTACTGAAGATGTCCTCCTTAACGCTGTTATCTATAATAGATAAGTTCCTGACTCTGCCCTTCAAATAGACTGACATTTCGCTCCCTCTATGTTGTCTACTAATTGCAGGATTGAATGCAATTTTCAGCGCCCGTACTAAATCGATTCGCACATCTAATTGAGACTTAACATGGAGGTTCGAATACTGAATTGACTCAGCTATTCCAAGTTCGGCAATTCAAGAATGATATCGGAATTTCAAGTGCTGGACAGAATTCGCTCTTATTGAATTCACTCTTATTTAATCCTTGATCCAAAGCCTCGAACTCGCTCTCTAAATTCGCTCATCAAGGTGGATACAATGCTAATCAACCAAGCATAATTTGCTGCTCTAAGGATTCGATGCAAGGAAGAGATCAATGTTTAATGCAGATTTGGTTCTTGAAGGAAGAAGCACATGTTATGTTTTTGATATCTTTTTTCCTTCAAGGACTTGATTGCATATATATGGGTGTGTTTTGGAAACTCTACCTCTTCTAGAGGTAGCCGACTTGGGCCCTTCCAAGTCTTTTAAATAAAATACCTTTATTTATTGTCCCATACATAAGCTGACTTCTTTAGCAATAATAATAGCCAACAATAACTTATATAATTTATTATTGCAAGTCGTCCTCTTGTCAATTTACTTTAACATTATTATTTCAAGATCAAAACATTAACACTATGCAACTAATATATAATATCATCTGATTACCCTCGTACAAAGAGAAAATTATTGAATATTTTTTGCATCTTTAAACCCGACTACAATTAGTGGAATCTGGGACAGCACCTCAGTTGGATTATATGGGGGCCAGCAACCCCTCATGCTGGGGTTAGGGAGGAGGAGCCATTTAAATTTTTTGGGGCCCTTACAGGTGGATTTTTGGGCAATAGTTTTAACTTTTACAATTACACATCCATTGTATTGTAATGCTGCTTATTAAGTGCCTATATTGATGTCTGTATGAGTTTGCAACACAAGCACCTAAGGATCAAACAACAAAATGAAAACACCTTCCACAAGCAAGGGTAGCAAGAAATAATTGCTATATTTCTCAAGTGCAAAAATATTACAATATTGCAAGATGAATTATAATGAAGAGATTAATTGCTTTTATAGAAAGTAATAGTCCTATCAATATGCAAAAGCAAACTCAAACTAAAAATAGCAAACTAGACCTAGATATGCAAACTAGAATGCATGATATGCACAATGTGCAAACTGGAGCCCAACTAGACTGAACTAAACTAAATTTGGCTCAACTAAGTGAACATAAGCTAGGCATGAATGTGCAAACATGTACTCAATTATGAATAGGAATATTCTTGAGCATGTGCACCAATAATTAATGCAACATATGCAAATATGCCAAGTTGATGCCTCCATCATGGATCAAACCTCGGATGAAGTGCATATGGATCTCAATATGTTTGGTCCATTGTTGTTGTACCAGGTCTTTGCAAAACTTTAGTACACTTTGATTGTCACACCAAATGACAATGGGATGATGAAAAAGGATGCTGAGCTTAGTGAGGAAGTTCTGCAACCAAACAACTTGAATGGTAATATTGACTACATCTCTATATTCGGCCTCTACAGATGATAAAGCAATGGCAAATTGCTTCTTTCTTGACCAACAAATGGGGCTGGATCCCAAACTAAGAACATATCTTGAAGTGGACTTGCGATCAATGTTATCACTAGCCCAATCAAAAAAAGTATAGCCAATGAGGTCCAAAGTACATACCATTGAATATTGAATTGTAATGTCCCCTTTTTGGGATTACCCTAATTTTTCCCTGGAATCACAAATTCCATTAAGATAAGAATTTTCAATTATAAGATGGTTAGAGATATAATTTTACCAATTAAAATACCTTTTAACAATATAAATCCTGATTTAGGTCTCGCAATCACCAAATAGGGAACACATGCATATATACAAGTTGACTATATGGTTAGTGTAATATAATCTGCCTTAAGAATTATAAATTGATAAAAGAGAGATACAACCCTAACCTAGAGATTTAGGTAACAATACATAATGCATATGAAAGGAACTCGCTTATACCATTTAACTTCCATATGGATTGGTGGAAAGATTACAATAGGGTGCCCTTAACTCAACCCTAAGCCCAAGAGCGGAATCTCTTGTCCCTCTTGGCCTCATGCTTCACGAGGTGGTGTACCTAGTGAGGCCTCACCGTGTCCCCTTGTGCAATTGCTTTCCATCTATATGGATTATCCTTCACATATAGTGCCTTTGTATGATGTTACCCATTCCCATTCCACCGCAGGCGTTATCTAGTGCCTTTGTATGATGTAGTCTATGCCCTGTTGAAGTTTTCAGATTTGAGTAAGGAAAATGCAATCTATAGATGAATTTTAAAGCTGAAACAAGATAGCATATAAAATAGACAAGGAGAGTGGAAGGATGGTACCAGTTTTCCTCCAATGTGAAGATGACTTGCACCAATCCTTAGCTTTACTTGTCCTTGAATTGATGTCACAATTCAATGCACAATCAGGTCCAACTTTACCAGCCAGTGTAATGCTCCAAGTTTGGTATATTTTATCGTGCCAAGTCTGCCCTACATTCTCTGATTCGGATCTGACATGAAGTAGCTAATCCAATTCCAAATGTTGATATATTTCGCACCTTTAATGTATACTTCAAGGTGGATGAATTCGCTGTACAATGCTGGTGTAATTTCGCACCCTTAGTCTGCTCCTCCTTTGGATAATTTGATCCTCAAATTAATGAGGAAAATCGCACTACTAAAATTGAGTAAAAATCGCTGAATGAAGGAGTATCGATTCTTGCTAGGAAGAACAACACATTATGTTTCTGGTGTGTCTTACCTCCAAGGAATTGATCCATATATATATATATATATATATATATATATATATATATATATGAGTTTTAATGTCTAAACTCTACCTCCCAGAGGTAGCCGACTTGGTCCCTCCCAAGTATTTAATTAATAACAATAAATATCCTATATTTATTATTATTAAGAAAATCACTCTTATATATATTGATTTAATTAAAGGGTAATAATAATACATATATTTGCCCAATATATTATATTATTATTTTATCAATTGTCCTTATTTATGCAATAAACAATTTGGCATAATGTTGATCGTAGACGTAAAGGCCATAACATTAACACTCCCTCTTGGACTTGAGGGTAAGATCAACCTATAGATCCCATCTATAGTAGGACACCATTTTAACCTGACTATCACCCTTGATAGAGTTAACAAAAACATAACCATCTTGGATACCTTATCCAATGGTGTCATAGATTCCACATCTATGAAGGTAGATCCCTATCTACCAAATATGATGAAAAACATAAGTCCACATGTATATCATTATTTAGTTACATGATGTTATCCATCCTGTTGTGGATTGATCAGATCCACAAGAATATCAAGTCCATGATATTCATAATAACATCAAGTCACCAAATTCCCAAATATCCAAAAATATCAAGTCCATGATATTCAATGTAACATCAATGTAAAATAATGAAAACATGACTAGAGATGTAATCACCAAGCCATATGATTGTAGCGTAAATACAAATAGCTATAGGATCGTATTATAAGTACAAATAGGAATACAGGGGAAAGATCCCTAATTGAAACAAAGACTCAAGAAATATTAAAATTAGAGATGAAGGCTGGAAACCAGCACCAAGTCCAACAAACATAGATCTCGGGAACATGAGCTGACACTATCAGCATCCATCACCAGGAGAGGGCCAATGCAAAGACAATATGCTAAAGGTCTGCCTAACAGTGTAGCTACTTTATTAGCATGTTATCTTGACAAAAGAAGAAGATATTAGACATGACGTTTCCACAGTCCATGTAAATGATTTAGTTTGTTTCAACAAAAAAAGATGCTAGAACACTGACATGGTTGTTGGCACAAAAATCCAGAGTGAATGTTAGTTTTTACTTCCAAAGAAGTCCCCAAGGCCATGCATGTGGTGGTAATGGTTTCCTTACCAATTGCCACCCTTAACAATCTTTATATATTGAACTTCAGCTATCGATTTCTCTAGCTAATCTTTTGGACTAAGCAACGAGGAGCAAGAAGGCATGGCTTGAATAGAATCAAAGTTTTGTGATCAACAACTAAATCTAGACGCACTGGCAGTGCCTGTATCTCATTCAGGCAGCTAACACAATACTCTGATGATTAATAATGCATTCATTGATCTAGTGTATCATGTGATAAGCAATCTAATTATTATATTTACAACTGTACCATGTGCATGGTCACTTTTTTATGTTCAAGTTATAATCGCTCCACTTTAACATGCTGGCCTTAAATATTTCTACCAGGCTATGACGGGGCATGCATCTTCACTTTCAGAAATTCCAAACAGCTTGAGGTATTGAAAGTACTCCTCTCTACTGATGAACTACCATTTGAGACAAACTCAAGTCTAAAGTTTGTAATTGGAAATCTGGATTCTTAAATTAAAATATTTGATATATATCTGATTCTTCTATTCCAACATTCTTTAGCTGCTTCAGATAATAATTCATGATTCTTGTTCAGCTTTGCTCCTACTTTGACGCTAAAACAAGGGCCACTATCTATACCAGTCAAGATTGTGGATTCCAAATTACGGGAAACATGCTTATCTGGATTTACATTTATGGTTGGACCATCAGATTGGGTAATATTTTAATTCCTTTCTGATGATTTTTGAGGTTGATTTTACCTCATAGATCTTTCTTCAGATGAATGTTTTATTGCAGTACCATTACAAAGAGAGGTTGCAGCTTCTGCTGGAAGCTTGTGGAGCAACCGTAATTCCTGTTGCTGAAATAAATGAAAGCACACAGGTATCTCTAGATTTCTGTTCCCCATTCTGAAATAAATAAAATGCCACTAGTTCTTAATTTTCTAGTCCAATGTCAGCCAGGCTTATCTTCCATTAATTCTACGCATGTCATACATTTACAGACATTTAATTTTAGATGATTTCTTTTTATACAATGCTTTTGTATGTTCTTGATGAACTCAAAAGGATTGTTTCTCCAAGTTTCCTGGATAGGAGGGCATTAGGAGAGTGATCTGTAGTCTACTACAAAACTAAGCTTTTTAGCTACAAATCACCGAACTTTTAATTTATGCTCTAGTTAGAATGCAGTATTTCCTTATGGAAGCTTATTTTGATGCAACTAAGAGTGGAAAAATGCTGTTTCACTTGAACACACACATAATAACAATTTTCACCAGGGAAACCCCTGATATAGGTGCCACTAATACTTCCACCTCATTTTATTATTTAGGAACAGTACAATGAATGAAATACAACTGGTTGGAGCTACCCCAATACACAGTCTGGTTTAAATTGACTGTAACTGTATTCTTAGTGTGCAACAATGGTGACCAACCCTTCTGTGTTCTGTGAATTGCCACTTGTCACTGTCAAGACTGCCATGATGCTCTAGTAACCACACTGATAGTTTTCTGATCCCCGCTTATTTACAGAATCTTGTGAAAGTTGTGTAGCCATTACTGAAGATTTTGAAACTGTAGCTTTGTGGAAACTGACAGTTTTAAGTTAAAATTCAGGACATGGTGCAGATTCTGCACTCTAACGTTTGGCACAATTTGTCCAACTTAAACTTCGATCAAACCAGCAGTTCTAAATGCTGTAACCTGCATACACAGACTTCTGAAGGTACAAAAAAAATAATGAATAAAATTGAAATCGGACTATGTAACACTTGCTGGCCAAATATTTTAATATTTATTATTCTGAGTTTTGGTTCTACAGTTTTGATTACAAAATAGTGAGTGCCCAGGGTAATAAATAGATCTCCAAATTGTATACAAATGCAAAGAAAATGTCTTATTTTTAGTTGATGCGGTCATCCCAAAGAAATCTTGAAAATAAGTTCGCAATATGCCTAAAACACCAGAAACTAACAATATGTCTGCTGTCTTCCCAGCAGAATTAAAAATATATGACTACAGCAGTCCACCTATAATAAAGCAGCTGTTGCTAAGAATAGTAAAAATCAGTGCCTAGAACAAACAAATAGAAGTGCTTAAACTTAGAACGAAATCTGCACTAGCAATTACAAACAACTAAAATAGCCAGATTTTGCAGCATCTTTTAGTTATAATTAGTCGCTAAGAGTAGGGTATGGGCTATCCTTATTTCAACACTACCAGAACACCCTCTGAGCGACCCCTAGAAAATTTTAACAATCCTTTGTCAGCAAGGTTTTTTCCATCAATAACAACTTTGTTCTCAGTAGTGCAACCTTCCCTTTTTACAGGGGCTTTGTTAAAATGTCTGCAACCTGATCATTTGAAGCAAAAGACCATGAGAAATGAACTCCCCCTCCGTTTAGAATCCTCTAGCAAGTAGAATGCGAGTTTCATCTAGGTCAACTTTCTCTTTTTGAGAGAGAATCTTTTGGCAATTAACTTATCCTTTTTCTCTTCGGTACTTGCGTTATAGTTGCATGCATGGAATTAATCAATGATTCCATAGTAGCTTTAAAAATTATCTCCACCAAGATGAGGGAGTTCTCCATCATGAGTGTCATGCCCCATCTAGGGTAAGTGCAAAAGATGATCATTTTAAATTAAATAAATATAAATAAAAATGGGATACGAAAAATGTTCATTTTAAATTAAATAAATATTAATATCTCCAGCCTTGGCCGACCTACCTTGAAGGGTAATTAATTTAATTTGGCCTTTCGTTTTGGGCTCCTAAAGAGGGCCGATCTCCTAGTGTGAAGTGCCACCTTTGGGCAACGATATTTAAATAATAAAATACACAATTTGTCTTGCTGGCCCACCTAGGTTAGAGAGTGGTAACCGTTGGAAGGGACACAACCCTCCATTGTTGAGTGAAGACTATTTAAGGGAGGACTTCAATTGAGGAAGGAAAGAAGGGCAGAGAATCATTATTTAAATCTGCATTCATCGAGTCAGAGCAGAAGCAGCACTCATCAAGTAAGAGCAGAAGCAGTACTCATCAGTGATCTCAGACCATCGTAACCTGCAGATCTATCTTACAGTGACCATACGAATGTCAGCGATCAATCTTGGTAACAAGCTGCAGAGTAAAGCAGCTATTTAACTAATTAATACTTGACACAAAACCCAGCGACTGAAATATTATAACAGTGATCAATGAATAAACAAGGGCATCCTTGGTCTTGAAGAGATATCGGACTTGAAGAGGCATTGTCAATGAAAGGCTGTGTCCATTCTTTAAGGGGCAGCAGCCTTCAAAAGACGTCTCTCTTCAAAGAGACATGCAGATATTAAAGGAAGAGGACTGTGATGGAATTGAAGAAAAGAAAATCAATCTGCAGTGAGATATAGGAAGAGGCAACCAGATAAAAAGAGGAAAGGAGGCAATCAAATAAGTAGCAGAAATAATCATATGTGCAGTAGGGTGATCTATGTGGTAATATCTTAAATCTTCGTGGTATGAAAGAATAGGCATGCATATGCATTTATAATTATATATAGATGAGAATATATATTTATTTATATCTGATTATGTGCAGTGATGGATACTTGAACTCAATACCTATCAATATGAAATTCTGTAATAATCAGTGTTACCCCAAGTTTCCGGGACGGGGACAGCAGGGAACGGGGGGACGGGTTTCCGGGATGGCAAATTTTTTTGCCGGTTTTGGGGACGGCAGGGGGCGGCAAAGGGGACGTCTATATAAATATAGGGAAATTTTCAAATATATAAGGAAATTTGCAAGTATACATTATATTCATATGAAAATATGGACAAAGCATGCCATTTAAACATCATAGAACCTTAACATACAACATTTCAATGCCATTTAGTAAATACTAAATAGTAACCGACTTAGTACACAAGAGTCAATATGTATTAAAATTTAACTATAGTCTATTATGCATTCATAAAACTGGAAATTCGAAATTTGAATTAATTGTCGGATTGTCAATATGCATATGCTAATAAAAAGATAAGTTTAACATAGAAAACTGAAAATGCCCTAAGGCTAAAGTGCTGCCATAAAGTTTCATCATCATGTTCAACATAAAAATCAGAATATAGAAAAATGAAGCACACTGCTGCTCCTATTCTTCTGATGCCAACATGGCATCAAAATCAGAGTCCTCTGAGTCACTGTCACTATCATGCTGCACTGGAAATGTACTCTCATCCAATGGAACCCCAACCAATCCCGGTGCTGTCTCATCCTCGTCAATCTGGGCCACATCTTTAGGATCAACATCCCATCGTAAAGCTGGAGTCTGACGATCCTGAAGTCGAAGAGCACTATGCACAGCTACTAGCTTCTCCGCTTGTCTAGAGGTAAGTCTATTCCTCTTGAGGGAGTGGATAAAGGAATATGTCGACCAATTCCTCTCTACATCTTGTGTGAAGACAAGGAACTGTGAGCGAAGAATGGAGGCCTCCCGCCATACATACATCTTGTCAATGGCTTGTGTGAAGCCATCTAATACCTCAGGATTATCACATGGGAGGACCCTTCCATCCAATTCTGCATACCATTTGGGATTTAGAGCGTAGGCTGCTTTTTGAAGCGGGGTATTCATTATGTTCCACCTCCACGTCACAATAGGCCTAATATGCTGCTCATAAAACTCCAAAGTAGGATCCTTAGCTGCAATTGTTTTCTTTATCCTCCCCAACATACTATCAAATGTCTTATATATATCTCTCCAAGACTAGGAGAGTCAGTATCGGCATATCTAATGACCTCTACGATGGGTGAGATGACAGAGCAAAGATATCTACAAGATGCAAAAAAAAAATTAAAATCAGAAATTTTAATTTAATGTGAAAATCAGCAAGCAAAAGACTAACATTTAATTTTAATTTTTAAATAAAATCAGCAACTTACTTTATTGTTGACCACCAATTGTCATCAAGGATCTTTTGCTTCACCGATTTTCCTTCAGAGGAGCTAGAATTGGACCATCGGGTCCACTATGGATTCACCACCATCAATTGGAGAGCCTCATGCACTTCAATCATCCTCTCCATCAAGATAAAGTAAGTGGCATACCTATAATTAAAACTTAAAAGTTAAAAGTAAAACACATGCAACAATAATTAAAATAATTTAATAAATGAAGTAAACTAAACTAGTAAAACTAAACTGTAATTAAAATTAGCATACCTTGTCTCAGTTGGTTTGAGGAACTCCTTTGAGAAGGACCTAAATAGAGCAAGTGAAGTGTGGTGGTTGCATATGAACATTTATATCTCTCTAGCTTTTGACACCACCTGTTTCACCCAATCAATCTTCCTTATGTCTTTTAATGCATTGTTCAATGCATGATTACAACAAGGGGTCCAAAATATGTGCCTATAAGAACCCTCTACCATCATACCGGCTGATTTGCACACACGTGCCGAATCTGTGATCACTTGTACTACATTAGCCGACCCAACCTCCTCTATGGCATCCCTCAAAATGGTGAACTGATACTTTGCATCCTTACGCTTCCCTGAACAATCTATGGCTTTTAGAAAAAAAGGGCTAGCAGGGGATGTGACAATGATATTGATGAGTGGCCAATGTCTAACATCGGTCCACCCATCCATCACATAGAGCAGCCCTTCCTCACCCAAGTACGTTTCATATCCTCAAACAACACATTAATCTTGGAATACTCTTTATCTAGGATGGTGGTTCGTAGCTTATGATCACCTGGGGGTGTGAATGAGGGACTCATAGTCATTTTATCTTTGACCATTTGTTTGAAATAAGTGGAACAAGACACATGAAATGGGATACCATTAGCAAAAAAGAATCTACCAATGGATGACTCTATGTTTTCTTTTGCCTGTGCATTAAACATACTTTTCACTGATCCCTTCTCACCACTAATAATCTTCCTCTTCCCTCTTTTCTCAATAGGGCTGCTAGTAGTACCAATGGCAGATGTCATAGGCCTAGATGACTGAGTGTGCAGTTGCAGTAGATAAACATGACGTATTGACAAACCTTGTGTCCCCATTTCAGCCTCTAAGTGCAATCTTTGACATTCTATTCTTTCCTGATCAGTCAAATTAGGACAAGCTATAACTCCATGGCATGCAATACCTAAAAAGTGTGACTTCACCCTTGTATAGCTGCCCCTAAAATCATCTTCTCAAATATGGCAATCCTATACCCTAGTCCCTCTTGCATTCTTTTTCTTTTCACCCCTAGCTGTGACATATTGGAGAAGAGGTTTTCATGATTGTTGAAGGGGCCCTTTGCATATTTGCTCATGATTGTTGAAGGGCATTTAAGTTTATCAGTTTGTTGTTGCCCACTACTAGCTTCAACACTAGCACTTTCACCCCCCAAATGTTCTTCATCACTACTACTATCCCCACTGCTGCTCATTGTGCTTAGTTTTGAGATTTAAGAATGCAATGAACTGAGACAACGAAAAAAGTAAAAAAAAATCAGACTCTTTCAAACTTTCAGTTCTGGTAAAAAAAATGAAAAATGGAAGCATAAAGAGTTTCACACTTACTTGTTGCACAATGTAGGAAGTTGAAATCCTTGCATAATCACTTGGACAATGAAGAAAATCTGAAAACCTCCTTTGCTGCTACAAAATTAAAAACCCAGACTTTCTGCTACAAACAATGGACAAACAACATATAAAAACGCTCATATGCCCAAAAAGAGCCACGATTTTGCGCTTTTAGGACGAGTGTGGTGGTGGGGCCCACAAAACGACCCCACCTATGGAAGAAGATTTTTCGCTTTTTAATTTTATTTTTGCCTTTTTGTGTTGGGGATGGACGACCGTCCCAGGGATGCTCGGGGGATGTCTACGGTGTCCCCGACTGTCCCCAAAAAAATTTGTTTCCGTCCCCCCGTTCCGGGTACGTCGTGGACATTCAGGCAAAATTTGGGGACCTCTGAGGACGTCCCCAGCCGTCCCCAGCCGTCCCCATGTCCCGGGGATGTCCTCGTTCTGGAAACTGGCTGATTTAGGCTGGGGATGCGTCCCCGGGTAACCCTGGCAATATTCAATCACGTGGAGGGAAGGGAGGGAGTGGAAGGAGGGAGGACGGTGAAAGATTCCCACTAGGTATGGTGCCTTGTAAAGATGGTTAAGGAGGACCATCAGTTGAAGTCCACATGAGGCCAAGGAGGATAAGGTCCTAACCTTGGTCCTAGAGTTGAGGGTCAAGGCCATCCTATTGCAGTTCCCCTACTGTCTCCACATTGGTCAATTGTTGAAGTGAATCAATCATAAGAGGTGCGAGATTGACATAATGGAGGGGAACAGTGTAAAGCCCTCACTAGGTATGCCACACACACACACAAAACATATGATATGAATATATGAATAGACCGATCTTATGGTGTAAATATATAGACGCACACACAAAGACACAATCACACACACATGCACAGACATAGATATATCTATGTTTGCTGTATGAAATGTATACTGTATAAAGAATATACCCAAGCATTATACACACACACATATGTTTGTGGTATGAAATGTATATTGTATACAAAATATATGATATGCAACACATATGTTTGTGGTATGAAATGTATATTGTATACAGAATATATGATATGCATAAATGAAAAGACTGATCTTATGGTGTAAATATATAGACACACTTACTCAACATATGAAATGTATACTGTATAAAGAACATACCCAAGCATATTTGGTAGATATATATCCATGTTTTCAATATGAAATGTATATTGTATAAAGAACATATGATATGAATATGTGAAATGACTAATCTTATGGTGTAAATAAATGGACACACCCACACCCACCCACACATTTATGAAAATTGATATATATATATATATATATATATATATATCAATGTTTGATAAAGAGTATATGATAGGAATATATGAATAGACTGATCTTATGGTGTAAATATATAGACACACACAGATATACCTATGTTTGCGGTATGAAATGTATACTATATAAAGAATATACCCAAGAATACACACACACACACACACACACATATATATCAATGTTTGCGGCATGAAATTTATATAGTAGAAACAACAAATGATATGAATATATAAATAGACTGATCTAATATATAGACACACACACACACACCTATGTTTGTGGTATGATATGTATACCGTATAAAGAATATACCCAAGCATATATATATATATATATATGCTTGCGGTATGAAATGTATATTGTATAAAAGAACATATGATATGAATATATGAATGGACTGATCTTATGGTGTAAATCAGTGCACCCCAGGGACGTGTGCCCCCCAAAATCCCCAACGTCCCCGAGACAGGGACGCACCGGGGACAGGGGGACGCTATTCCCGCATTTCTGGCGGTGCCACCCATCCGCCGCCAGAGAGACAAATCTAGTCTGACGCTTGGGATGATTAAAAGAAATTAAGGATAAACATCAACTAAACTCTATACAAAAAAAACTGATAGAGTGAGGGAGCAATTTTTTGCTAAAATCAAGAGATAGGATTGGAAGAAACCTAGAAGATCATCATTGTTTAAAAGAAGCGAGAAGAACAGAGAAGGGCTAAATAGAAAATATTTGAGAGGTATCTAGAGAGTGTGCCTTGAGGGCTGCAACTGAAGAAACTCCTAAAAGAGAGGTTGGTGGATGCTCAATGTGTTGTAACCATATAAATTTTGTGTTGAGCCAAGTTCATTAATTGGATTTCCTCATTTATCCACCCTTGATATGTTCCAAGTCATATCTTCTTTGCATCATTTTTTTGGTTCTTCTTACTATCATTTATTTGGTCCTTCTTACCAACCCTATAGATCATTAATTCAAATACTTGAAGAATAACCAGGCACATTAAAAGAGTCTAGGAACATATTGGTGACAAGTAATTATGTTGGCATGTTGGAATCCTTTAGCACAAGCCAAAGTAAAGGATGGTGATTGGATAATGTATAGGTGTAGAAAGAATTACAGAGATGCCTCAACAAAAGGAGCCAAAGACGCTAAATTGTTTTCCATGCCTTATTGGTGTGCATCAAAAATCTGAAGTGTGCCAATGCGAAGGGTTAATATGAATTATCATGAGTAATGCTATGTGCTTGGTAGATGACAAGTGCTAATAGCCTAATACCCAACAAGTCTCTCAAAATGCAAAAGTGAGTATGGCTTAAGAAGAATGCATCGACATGAGGTATATTAATAAAGTTAATATGTAATATAATGATAAAATAAATAAAGTTCATATTAATCAATATTAAATATTAACAGGTAATATTAATTTATTATATTTAATATAATAATAAAATAATGAATAAAGTAAATATTAATATACAACAATTAGTAATTTAAAAATTAATTAACACTAATTACTAATAATTTCAATTAGACAAGAGTGTTGGGACTGAAAAAAGCAGTAAGGGTTTTTGAAGTACCATGTTAAAATTTCACATTTTGACCCCCTAAAATACTTTTTGAGCCTATTTGCCCTGATTAAATTCTGAGGTCTACCATGCATTTCAAGTGCTAATCACCTTTGTTTTGACATTTGAAGACATCTCAGTTCGTTAGTTTCAAGTTTCGAGTTATTTCGTGATGTCTTGTTTTAGGCACTTGTCAAAATCTGCATTTATGCCTGAGTGTCAATCTGTTGTAACTGGCCTAGTTTGCCTTTGAATATCTTGCACCCAGAAATGTTTCATGACCCGCCACTTTGGGGATGTTGAGTATGTGTATCAGAGAACTTATGTTTCGAATCCCAAGTCATTTTGATATGTTTTGACTAGGTTTCAAATCCCTCAAAGTTGGTAGTTTACTGTTGTCATGCATTGTGCAATTGATCAGAATTCTGAGTAGCCCTGTTTGACTGACTGTAACTTTTGACCTTATGACCTAATTGAAAAAATTCCTTTTGTACTCCATTATAGAGGTCAAATACTTTTTGAGTCTCCGTCATCAGGTCACGACAAGTCCATTTGGTCAGTTTGCTAAGCCCATTCCATTTGCAGTTTCTATCAGTGTGCCAAACTGTCAAAGGCAGATTTTTGAATGACCTACTTTGGGGTCTTACAATTTCACACCCGGTTGAATGAAATGGATAATTGAAAGCTCCCCTGTATTCTAGGCATGGAAATGTGCTATCCTGATGATTTCCAAGTTATGACGAATCCGTTTGTCCAGTTTGCCAATCCGACTCCGTTTGCAGTTTCTAATAATTTGATGCAGATCAGTCGCACAGTTTGGTCAGAGGCCCTGTTTGCGAGGGTATATCTTGAGCACTGTGATTGGTCACATCAAGCAAATGGTTGCCCTGAATTATAGACAAAATTTACTTCAAGTTTGCTAGGTCTCAGATCCTGAGGGTTTTGTTTGCACACTTTCCAAGTTTCTTTCCATTTGCAGAAATCGGTATTCCTTATGTTTTCAATTTTCTGCATTTCCAAGTGGCTACTTTCGAGGGTCCGCCAAATGTGCCTGGATGATTGTCAAGAGGCGCCCTTCTGGATCTGTATTCTCCATATCACACACTTCCAATATCCAGAGGCTTGAATTCTCAGGAGATCTTTTGACATGTTTTCAAAGCCGAAACCAAATGCTGCAAAATTGTTGTGAAGAGGCAACTTGGGTGTTTAAAATCTTTGGACTTGTTGGGTTTTGTCAGACGTCATTTTGCAGTATGGAGGAGTGTTAACCATGGTACACGTGTGCCCAGTGCCACACCCTGGTTACTGGATCTTGTCAGTTTTTAAAGGCAGCCCCAAAGGCCAGTTGCCATAAATGAGATTGCCTTGCAGTAGTGACAAGAATGATTATAAAAGTCCGTCAGTCTGATGCTTTGCAGTTTGATTGCAATTTGTTTTATACTTAAGATGAGAAAGCAGAATTAAATGCACATGAGCTTAGTATTTCATTCCAATTTGATACCTGGTGGAGCTGCTGCCAGGCCATTTGTGACTCATCACAATGATCTTGATACGAGGTTATACATGCGCTTTGCGCCAGAGCTTCGCCTAAAAGAACTTATTGTGGGGGAATTTGATCGAGTATATGAAATTGGAACACAATTTCGAAATGAGGGCATAGATTTGACTCATAACCTAGAGTTTACTACTTGTGAATTCTATATGGCCTATGCAAATTACAATGATTTGATGGAACTCACCGAGCAAATGTTGCCAGGAATAGTTAAGAAGTTAACTGGTGGCTATAACATTAAATACCATGCTGATGGTAGCTTTGGGACAGGGAAGGCACGTGAACTCTTTGCAAGATGCCCCAAAGAGACTCCACCACAAATGAAAATAGTGGTTGCGCTGGAAATGGAGAAGTCTCTGCGCTGAGCATGGAGTAGCTTGCGCAAGTCAGCCGAGGAGAAACTAAAGTCAAATTCAAACACCAATACCTTGCGTAGTGAATGTATTAGGTCTGCAATATGTGGGAGGCTTGTGCAATACAATGGGAGGTTGCAGACATCAATAATTGTCTTCTGCAAATGACATTGAAAGCCCGCGCAATGATTTTGGGATTGACTATTTGAAGGATGCCTCAAAGAGATATGCCACGCCAAACATTGAATGGAGAAGTCTCTGTGCTGAACAATGAAGGCACCTGTGCTAAATTTGAAAGGAGTCACAATGTTTTAAAAACGTTAAAACCGTTAGGAATTTGTAATTAACAGCCAATGTTATTGGCAAACAGTTACATCATATTCCATGAACACAGTTTGATAGAAATTCTGCGCGGCAGCATGGGGATTTACCAAACAATCAAATGCATTGGCAAGTGTAAAGCCCATTCGACAACCTCTACCAGCAAACACCCTGCCTATACATAAAATCTGTGGAAGCACAGACAAGGCACGTGAACTGTTTGACAAGATGTTTTAAAAAGATGCTCCATCTCAAGGCACGCAATGATTGCAGGGTGTGCACAGAATGGATTTGTTGAGTAGGCATTAGAAACTTTCAAGCTAATCCAATCGGTTGGTGTGAAGCCGGATTCCACAACCTTTGTCGATATCCTCCTTGCCTCTGCCAACATCCTCCCAGTTGCGCATAAAACAGAGATTGGAAAAGGCTTTGGAGACTTTCAAAGCAAATGTAATTGGCTGGTGTAAAGCCGGCTCCACAGCTTTCACCAAAAGGAGGAGCCCACACGTAGCAGCTTGAGGGTAGGATGTGCATCGCTGGTGTAAAGCCAAGCTCCACAACCTTGCCAGCAGCCTCCCTGCCCGTGGTAAAATAGGATGCGAACAAAATAGATTTGTTGAAGCTGCTTGAAATGAGTTTGAAGCAAGGCCTTAGAAACCTGCAAGCAATGCCATTGACAGGCATGAAATAGGCTGCACAAAGTAGCAAATGGAGGAGATTTTTTGAGATTTTAAATTCAAATCTATAAATGTGAATCCATGAAGGGTGGCGCCCAGACCTCTGGAGGGCATTCATGGTGTTCATTAGCAAGAAGACAGTACCATTAACAAGCAGTTCTACAAGAAGGCCTCAAAAACTTGAAACAATGAAAATGGGATATCCCACATTTGCTGTGCGGGGGCATTTTTAGGCTTTATATACTAAATGACTTAGTATGTAATATGAAGTGAAAGGAAAGGAAGTCCATGGTGGGCCCCTTGGCCGGTTGGAAGGCTTAGTACATGCGGTGGGCCCCACCCTAATTTTGGACGAAAATGCACAGATGACAAGTGGCGCCCAGTTGGCGGTCAGCGAATCAGAGGACGCCACGTGGCGCCAAGTGGCGCAATTGCAGTGCAGTTCAAAAGCACCAATCAGAAATTGACATGTGGCGCCAAGTGGACTTGCGGACCAATCAGAGGGTGACACTTGGCGCATTTTTGGTGAGATGTGCAGATTTCATAATATTTTTTATTTTTGAAATTCTTTCAACAAGTGGTTAAAAAGTGTGCATCTTCCACAAAATCCAAGGGTTTGCTTATTGGCTTAATGGAAAGATGCACACCATCTAACCTATAAGCCAATAAGCCCTTGCGCCAAGTGTCACATGCTAGTGCATTGTGAGGAAAAATGAATTAATTGAAATAATCAATTAAATTCATCACAAATGGCAAAGAGTTAAAAAGTGTGCATCTTCCACAAGATCCAAC
>MU225553.1:6711095-6731436 GCA_018584345.1 Thuja plicata | reverse complement strand
CCTCATTTCTTACTTCAAGACTTCACGACAACCCTTTGGTCGCTGAGTCGGGTGATCCACTTAATATAATCTTTTACTGAAAAAGTACCCTTTCTCTGTTTTCAGCGACTTCGCGACATACCTTAATTGCTTAGTCGGAAGGACTTTTTCCTTGGGGCACTTTTATCACCAGACTTAGCGACCACCGTTAGATCCTTTCATTTCTCCATCGAACGGCTGTCTTTTAATCGCTTCAGAATTTCACATACCGTTAAAAAATCAAAAGACTTCGCGACTGAGGGTAATATGACTTAAGTCTCCTTATCGCTTGATCCCCTTTCTTTCATCTAGCGATCACACGACAACCACTAGCATTCTGACAGATGTCCTCTATTACTTCGTCCACTTTATGCATTCTGGAAGTCTGACTCATCACTCCTGTTCTGGCGACATCCCGACTGAGGAAAATCACTTAACCTGAAACTGTTAGTCGCTGGGTCGTGACTGTTATGTCTTAACTGTCAAATATCACGAGACCACGCGACTGAAGAAAAGCCTTAACTGTTTGAATGTCCTGATCCAGCGACCACGCGACATGAAGAAAGCGCAAAGTCGGGAGACATTTCATTGACTTTCAAAATCTTCTCGCGATCACCCGACTGAAGGTGGGTCCCGTGTCTTTTAAAGCTTCATTTTATGAGAATCAAGCGGCAACCCGACCAAAGGAAAATCGCTAAGTCTCGAGACACTTAGAGAATATTCTGTTTTTTAACGAGACTAAGCGACACAAGGTAAAATCAAAGTCGGGAGATGTTTTGGCATATTCGTTCTGGGTCATGCGATCAAGCGACCTGACTTAAACTTTTATATAGCACATGCCTTTAGTGACTGAAAAAGGTAATGAAGAAATAGAAAGACATGGCTAAGGGTTTAAAATACATCGTTTAACATTTGGCCTTAGGGTTTTTTCAGGTTTTTTCAGGATTTTGGCAAGGAATTAGCATGAAAACCTGAAAATTTTCAGAGGGAAGAGCAAGGAACAGGGCAAAACAGCAAAAACACGAAATACAACAAACATAAACAAAACCTGCACCAAATGAGAAAGACAAATGAAATTTTTTTCTATTTCAGCGACTCATGTTTTTGGTTATCTTGTAATGCAACTCTACTATTTTTGCATACTGTGAAGTGTTAAATTAACTTCTGATTATTTATGTAGCATTTATGTGTCTATATTGCTGTTGAAGTAATGAAAATCTCCTCTAATAACTTAGAAAACTGTGTTAAATATATGAGAATGTGTTTTTTATTAATGTCATATCCATCTGTATCCATATTCGGGGTCTTAAAAATGGCTGTATCCGTACCCGATACCGTATCCATATCCATGTCCATGCAACTTTGATTTATGTCTCTATATTGCTTTTGAAGTAATGAAAATATCCTCTAATAACTTGGAAAATTGTGTAAAATTTGTGTATGTATTTTTTATTAATGTCGTATCTAGCCGTATCCATATTGGGGGTCTTAAAAAATGGCCATATCCGTATCCAATACTGTATCCGTATCCGTGTCCATGCAACTTTGAAACTAAGACATAGCAATAATATACTCGTGACCTTGTCTATTTCATTCTAGCCTGCTACGTCAACCAAACCTCAAGCATTGATAAATTTCATTGCAGTCAACACTTGACAATAGCACTGTGCAGTTTCATTAAATGCACGCCCTACAAACTTTGTACACATCATTGAGAAAAAACAGATCTGTGTAGACTGTTGAGAATACATTACAAAATTACTTTTTGCACAGTTGGAATGATATTCTATGCATTTTGGTGAGTCATGTTGAAAATCGAATGGCAAGTTTTATTAGTTATTCATTTTTGTTTTCAACCTGTGATTACTTCTGGATTCTGCAAAATATTGCAATTCTTTGCAACTATGACTCTAACAATGCCACGTGCACTTACATTGTCATGCTCATACACACTTCAATGACTACTTAGATAAATGTAATGACCACCCCCAAATCTGAGAATTGCAAAATTCTGATTTTTTCTGAATTTTCTGATATTTTTTTGTATTTTGTGGTTTTAAAAATTTTTTCTGATTTTTTTTTGGTGTTTTTCTTGAATTTTCAGAATTTTGGAAAAAAGTAACAAACAAATTCAGAAAACACTGAACTGAAAACTGAAATAATAATTGATTTTTTCTCAGATCTAGGCAATTTTAAAATTAAACTTGACTCAAACCATGAATTTTATGAAAGAAACTGAAATACATATACTCAGTACATACCCAGTCTGATTACAGCAATCTGGTTGAAGAAACAGTCTGATTGGTCCTTGTTACATTCATGAATTGTCTCTCAATGCTACGTTGGGGTTTAACAACAAACCCTATGGCCTGCTAACACCCAGAACTGCCCTTTCTCTGAATTTTCAGAATGAAAACTTGCTGCTGTATAATACAGAATAAGACTGCAGCAATGATACAACTAGATCTGTGGTCTCTGCCCTCAAGATGCCCTCCAAATTCCCCATGCCAAAAGCTAGGGTTTTCTGCAATTTCTTCCAGTGGTGTGCAGCTAGCTGGTAGAAGGCAATGGGGCTGCTGTAGATTACCAAAAAGGTTCAGATCCGCCTTTTTTCTGAACTATCACAAATCACTGATGTAAATCTGAAATATTGATTCTCCTGCAAATTCCTCTGAACGAAAAATACTGATTCAGTCCCTTGGGAGGTATTGCACTCCTGTAGGCCTCCAAAATTGTGAATGTTTTCGTCTCCACAATCAAACTACTGAAACCCTTGCTCAAGAGCTCCAAATCCAAATGAAAATCAAAGGTGGAAAATAAGCCTCCAAACCTTCTTAATCTTCCTCCCAATTTGGGCATTCCTTTTAGGGTTTCCATGTCACTTTAATAATAACAATATAATTTCCATTGATTTTATTAAACCCCTAAGTTACCGATTTGGGTGCGGATGCGGATGCGGGTACGAGAATCCGTGTGATGTCCCCAATTTTAGCAGGTATTGGTAGTGCCTTTGTCAGCTCATTATCGCGACCCTCGTGAGTTGACGCCTGGTTTTGAGGGTCCCAGTTGGCATACTTGCTATTTTTAGTAAGTCTGGACTTACTATTTTTAGTAAGTCAGTTTGGTCAGTTTCTATTTCTGGCAGGGCAGTATCGGCAGTGGTCAGTGCTCCAGTCTATATTCAATTTGTGTAGTTCTTTGGCTGGGGACTTACTATTTTTAGTAAGTCTATTTTTGGCAGTACAATGGGTGGCGCTGGCAGTTAGTCGTCACCTGCATCGGATGTTGAATTTATTGCACGAGCTCATATTTATTAATTAATAATTAAAGTCATATTGTTATAATACTTTATTATAATAATGTTTTAGAAGTTGATAATTAAAAGCGTTGTGAAGTGAAGCTCTTTTTGGGAAACTGTGGCCAATGATGGGTTATAAATATGAGCTCATTTCATTAGGATTGGCATTCGATTATTGATTAAACTTTTGACTTTGTGGCTCTGTGCCGGAATTTATGAATTGTTCCCTTGTTGAAGTATAAGGGTTTCTGAGTTTCACAAGTTGGCAAATGTGCTGAGGTAAACATTTGCTACATCTCTCTACTGTTTTCTGTGGCTAAGGGAGAAGTTGATTTATTCTGAAAGTTCTGTTTGTGGATTTGGAGATTTTTGATAATTAATTGGCACACTGAGGGTGCAATTAATTGCTGGATTGAATTCATTTGAGCTGAGGCCTGCAGAAGAGGTCGGTTTTATTGGTTGGAGTGGTGGAATAATATCATTCCAGAATTCGATTTAAGAGTTTCTTGGTTGTGAATTGAATCTTATTGTTGGAGGTTGATTTACGAATTCTGACTGCAATGAAGAAATCGAGGGTTTAGTGATTTATGCTGGCTGAGAACATTCATTTCTCAGAGGGGCTCGCACTTTGAACCAACCTGCAAGGAGTTCTAAGTCTGGTTTTAAACGCAGAGTTTAGTAAGTGTTTGGCGTGGGGCTTGGAGTGTTGCTGTTGATTACGGTGGTAATTCTTTTGATAAATCATGTGGAAAGTCTGGGCGTAGCACACTACCTGCTGGCTGCCGCTGTTTATATGCCACGTTTTCCATCATTCAAGAAGTCTGCATTTCAATACATTGGTTGGTATAACAGCTGTTCGAAATTTATAGTTTGTGGAGGTTATTTAATTTCCTTCGAAAGTTGTATTTGTTGTTTCTCTTTGAAACGTTGATTCAATTATTTGAATGTTATGTGTTATTTGATACTTGGAAAATTACAAAAAGGTTAGAGCTATTTGCTAGAAGTTTTATAGGAGTCGTTTTTAATAGTCAAAAATCAGAGTGTTATTTATTTGGGAAAAGTTGAATAGAGCCAGGTGGGCTCATTACAATCTGGTAAGCGGATGCATGATTTTTTTTTGGGGGGGGGGGGNTTTGGGTGCGTTTGAGTGGGTATATATATATACACAAAAAAATACAATTAATAATTATTAATTTTATAAACATCTATTATTAAACATATATATATATATTTATAAAATTTAATTAATAAAATTACAATATAATATAATATAATTATATTTAGTTTAGTTTAATATGACTATGTTCTAATCTAACAATATATACTACTTAAATGTACCATTAAAAATTTATATTATAAAAAATAGAATATGATTTATTTATATTAAATTTTACACATTTTTAAAATAAAGTTCTAAACTATATCAAATGTTTAAAAAACCTACAAAACCAAAATAAAAACGGAACAAAGTCATTGTTGCGTACCTGGTCACCTCACGAGATGATTGGTCACGACATGGCACAATGTGGGAGGATTTGGAAATGGACTCTGAGACTCCAGTCTGTCTTCGTAAAAAAACACTTTATTTTGCTTATTTAAACATTAAAGTTTGAAACTTCAATATTTTTTTTTAATTCCCAAAACTCATCACCTGGCCTCTCCAACTGGAAATTGATGCTACACCAGGCCCCAGGTGATGTCCAAATATAGCAGGTCAACTGCCAGTCCCCTCCTGAAAAATAGAACCCCCTCCTAAAATTTAGGAAATTGTCTTGGACCATTCATAATGTCTTAGAATACATCACTGGCCATCTCCCAGTCTCCTTAAAAATAGGACACTGCCTCAGAATGTCTGGAATGGCTGGTAAAGCCCCTTGCTAGGCTCCACAACCCCTGTTTGGGTACCCTAACCACTCCGCTGACCTACGGGAACCCCTGATTGTAGGCCAACGTCTGCTGTAGACTGAACTGCCTAAGGAGGGGACATTACAGTAAAGATTTGGTAGTGAGTTCTTCATCAAATGCCTTGCAGCTGTATTATAGCAACATTGAGCTAGGACAAGCCTCTATGCTAAACTGTAACGTTTGAAACTCACCACAATGTACATCATAGCATTCTTTAGCGGTCTACCAATCTGCGATCAAACACTTGAACATCTGCTTTTCATCTAGGAATTTTTTGCAGGTAATAACACACCAAAGTTCTGATAGTTATAAAAACAAATCAATCAAAACACCAATTCTCAAACATAGCAATCAATACTCCACCCTACACAAAATCAAATAAGGGCACCATACTCTATCATAAAGCCTTTATTTATATTTTTTATTTTTGACTTGGATGTTAATGGCAGGCAGGGGATGCCGGCACAATAGATTGATGGGGAGGGGAGTTCTGTCCCCATCCCAGCATTCCCAAAATGTCCTCAAGCAGGGACACACTAGTTTAGCCCTGTGAAAAGCACCCTGGGGTAAACTGATTAAATATAAATTGTTTTTTAATACACATTCAAAAGGTAGGAGTGCATGTGATTTAAATGGGTTTTCTATTGTCATTTTTGCCTCATCTGTTTTTGAGTCATACACTAAAATTTGTTGTGTAAATTTCATTCAAATAGCCTATAGGTATCAAATTCATCAGTGAACCTTTTCTATTTATTATATATGTTCAGAAAGCAGACGTACCAATAGAACGTGAGTTTCTGGTAGTTCCAGCAGAAGATGCAAAAAAGAACTCAGGCCCGGGGCCTGATAAATTTCCTTACATGAAGAAAATCCCTAGATTGGATGAATATAAAGTTATTGAAATTGTTTTATCTGGAGAGTTTAATGCATCTTCCTTCAAACCGCCATTAAGTGAGTTATTTCTATTTTTCATTGCTTTTGATACTTTGGTTTCCTCAAAAAATAGTCAAATAAACAGATCCAACATCATGTCATTTTGCAAACAGGCCCTGTATCATCTTCTAGGACAGAGGAAACAGTTGAAGTGGCTGATTCTGAAGATGAAGCTGAAGTTACCACCTCTCGTCAATTTTCCAAGGTTGGTGATAGATCTAATTTAAGATTCCAGGATTGTGTTCGCAGCAATGCATTTTAGTGAATAATTGCAGATATTCTCTGGAATTGGAAAAAAGATTAGTGCTATTGTCTTCAGAATTTTACACTGAAACTTTGTTACATGTGAATTAAACAATACTCTGCCTTCATATGAGTATTTTACAAGTGAGAGACTTTGCATGCACACTTGAAGATTAACAATGAGCATCTTGGACAATTGTAATGCAGGTTGTTGAATCCAGATGGAGTAGTTTGAAACGTCACGGTACTGAAAACTCTCCAATTTTTGAGGAAAGACAAACTCTCCCAGATGCAGATGAATCAAGAAGATTTAAGTCTGTACCAGAAGTTAACTCCAGTCAGTTGTTTCCAGCAAGGTCTTTGGGAGAATCATCTTTAAATCAAACTGTTATGCAGTTTAGAACAGTTACTGGTGATAAGGATTTCTTATCTGCTGGTAGAAAGACAGTTGAAATTGGTGGTCAAAAGGCAAAGGAACATGCAAACAAGTCAAAGGCTAAAGAAGAAACAACTATGTGTATTAAGAGAGAAGAGAGAGATGTTAGTACTGAGATACGGGATTTCCAGAAACCTGACATAATATACGATAAAAATCTCATTGTCAGGAAAGATGGGGAGTATAGAAATGAAAGCATTTCATCGAAGGATGATATTCCAAATTTCAAATGTTTTAGAAAGGTAACATTTGAAAATTTGTAAAAGTTTTTTTAATATGCCTTTTCTTTTGATTTCTAGTCACTTTTTATCTTTGATTTGCATTTTCGGATGAAATTGAATTTTATATGAAAATCAAAGGCAAATGATTTTTTTGTTTAGATTTCGATAAGAATACTGTCAAATCAAAAGATGATAGGAGGAAATAAGTTTTAGGTAAAGCTAAAGGTAGTTTTTCAGATCCGGTCAAGCAAGACACCAATTTGGTGTATGAAACCTCCCTTGTAGAAACTTATAAGTTGATTGCTTTCCCATTTACCTTCTATATTGTTCAATGGGGTGCACCCACCTGACCCCTCTTTGGATTCCAACCTTCGCTGCCTCTATGGAGTACACACACCTTTATTATCAAGCCCACTCAGCTTGTACTATTGTTATAGCTCCAAGACCAAGTGTTAATACAGAGTTTATTACCCCTGCTTCTAAATAGGCTACATGTAACCTATTGGTACCCTATTTATAAATCTTAAACAACAATCAATTCGGGGAAAGACAATTAACTGGATATGTGAAAAGTAAAACTGAACATGGTTCAGGGACAGAAATCCAGTGGCAGTTATTTAACTGCTCAATTGGAAAACATGACTAGGTGCATCGTGTAGTAAACTACTTTTCAAACTATACAGATTTGATTCCCAATACTAAAAACATTAGAGGCAATCTTGTTAAACAATGCATCAAAGAAAATACATTTGAGAATTACAGAGAAGTAATGGAAATCTTCATCATTAAATATGTAAACTGTTGCCAAATGGTGAATAAATATTTGTGTTCCTTAGATTTTGGCTCCTCTCTTTTGGTGATGAGATGCAAAGGTCCTTAATATAGTGGATGCACGGAGGAAAAGAATACACACATAATCGCATTTTGGCTTGGTCAGGACTAAAGTATATACCCTGTATCCTTGGTTGAACATGCCCTGCCTAGCCCTTCACTAGTGCCCATTGTCTAGCTTGCTCTCTTGCCTAAGAGATCCCATGGGGCCAAATGTCCAAGTTGACGAGAAAATAAATAATTTCCGAGTGAGTTGATCAACCAACATAACCTTTTAAATCCTTAATAACACCAATTAATATTTTAACAATGCACTTAGGTGTTGTTTTATATAATAAATTTTATCCATAGTTACCAAGAAACTCTTATCATACAAAGATTGGCTGCATCCCCATCACCATCCCACAATTTTTGGTGACTGCATTTATATATAGTAAAGCTGTTTTCTTATTCATTTACTTGCATAGTCTAATTTGATCAACATCCCCATATCTCTATCTTGTTACCTGCAATGTCGCATCTCCTCATAACAATGTGTTTATCCTATTTACACAAATCAAAGGTATATAATTCCTTGTATATATTTGGGTAAAAAGTATCGTATCACATCTATAGACTAATATGTAGATATAGGCGTTTATTTCTTAGGGTGATGATGTAATAGCACTTAGATTATTCTAATAGAGCTGTGTACTCAATGTAAATTAGAGCACGTACTAGGATATGTAATAAGATATATGTGTAGGATGTTTATCTTCTAAGTAGGAATGGAAGCCATTTCTATTGAAGAAGCATGAAACGCAAAAGGGGCTTTCGATCTCATTCATGCATATCTATGCAAGCCATATATAAATTATCTACAATTCTTAGTGCAAGGAATTTTCTTTTACTAATTGATGATTGTTAGGAAAAATGGATTAATCATGGAGATAGATCCATTCATGATGCACAATATAGGTGTTCCATATGGATAGGGGTAAAGTGGTGAGCATGACAATATATCTCTAAAATAGAAGTCCATGGAAATCCTTCTAGAATGCGATTCTCAAAGATTCTTTATCCAAGCTCAAACATGAGGTAACACATTTTTGTGTTTTGGTTTAATGGCATGTTTCAGTTTCTTAAAGTGATCATTATCTAGGATGTTGATGTAAATGAAACAAAACCTCTATTGCATTGTATTACTAACCAACATGTTGTCAACAATAAGTTGGGAATCAATATTGTGGTTGCTTTGAAAGATAAGGACATTAGCATTATAATTCAAAGTTTTCTATGCAACCTAAAACAAAATCAGGGAAACCTGGAAGCACGTTTCTAGCATAATTGCAAGCGTTTCTGAAACAGAAACCGCTCTGGGGATGGGGGGACAGTAGGAAGCGTTTCCAAACCGTTTCCAAAATTGCAGAAAACATGGGACAGATCCGATTCGGGGGGACGACACTGGGATTTGGTGGGGACAGCCGACCGTCCCCACCGCATCCCAGTAATTTTTCTCTTATTTTATTTGTTAAAGTTACTGTTATCAAAATTTCACTACCCTAGCAATTTTGCTACAAAGGATACTTTTTTGAATCAATTGACCTCATTTATTGATATGCAAACACTAAAGATAAAATACATTGTGAAATTCTGAAAAGAATTATTTCATTTGCATTGAACAGTGATAAATTACATTTTTTGAGTTCACTCATTTGAAAACATAAGTACATGTATTTAAGATCAACTCAAATTAAATGCCTCACACAAGCCGTGAGTGTAGCCTACTTCTTCTCCTACAAACCTAAAATAGAATTAAAAGACAGAATAGGAGAAAGAGATAGGTCAAGGGTAACCAATCATTGCTTGTTGCTTTGACTGGTTATAAGTGGTTGGCTGGTCCTGAGTCTGTTCCGTGTCTGCGAGTCTCCCAGCAAGCTCCTGAATCCTGTGAAGATTGAAAGCAATGATGTTAGATCCCAATACAGATCTAAGCAATGGCTGGTTATCTCAAATCTACTCTATGCCTATGATGTTTTTTTAATAAAATTGTCCTAAATCTGAAGAAGAAACATCAGAATACCCTCAGTGCTTGTGAGAAGAAATATTTATGCTAATAAGTTTGTTTCCTGTGCAGTAAAATTATCAATGTCACGTGGATGTAATGTGAGGCTCCCACAAGGGTTTGAGCCTAGTGTATCATTGATCAATAGATATCAGATCAAGCAAGATATATAAATATAGTATTAAAGGGGCATGTGAATCTCTCATGGAACCTTTTATTGTATTCTGAATGCAAATAAATATTATTAAAAAAAAGGCAGCAAGTGGATTGAGAATCTGTTTAAGGGACAATGTTCCCATAATTGAAACCTTACAATTTATTTTAAAGCAGCTTTACAGATCAGACATCAAGATCAAAGTTCAGTCACCAACAGACAAATGCAAGAAGAGCTACTTCTATGTGACATCCTAGTATGGGGGTTTACAATGAGAAAAACGTAGCCATAAGTGGTTTTCACACATGCTGGTCCTGGAGGATACCTTCAGTGTATTGTCTATATTGTTACCTCTTATAGGATTTGCTAGACAATCATTTGATGTTATTGTTGATGGCAGTGAACATAGCATCATACAAGGCCATATTTTTTAAGCTGGGAACATTTATATAAACACAAAGTGTTGACAATGAAGTAGTGTTGTGGGAGCAGTCTGGCAAGGAACAAAGTACTAGTGATGGAGTTGTGGACATCCTGCAGAGGGAGGTGGTTGGAAACCTAATCTGCCAAACTCTGATTGAAAAGGAATTTTTTATGGAAGTGTCAAAATTCTTACTTGAAAAATAGGATGCTCTCAATGAGATGGAGGCACAAAGGATATTCATGCAGGTTAAGGGTTACATGAGATGAAATTCTTGTAAAGAAGAGTTGATTGGTTTTTGCAGGAGAAATGGAAATCATAAACTTGAATACACAAGACTTTTGTAAGGTGTTACATAATGCAGCAACAGGTTAGGGGAAGCAATTCATACTGCTAGATTAGACTTGGAGAAGAGCAAGGCCAGTGCAAGGCGGAGCCCATTAGCAAAGATGAAGGCAACATAAAGTACAAACAACAATGTTCTGAGGAAAATAAATTTCAGAAAGTGAATTTATTTCGAGGTGTTGTTGAGAGAAGTGGTTCACAAGCAGGGGATGAAGATCTTGAATAGGGGATGAGTACGAGCTTTACCAGAATCATAGTAATACTAGCTCTTTGAACACTATCAAGCCAAAGAAAGATTAGTTTCAGAAAGAGTTTGTGTGCCTTGTTGAAACTTCTGGGGATTGCAGTGACAAAAGATAGAGGATTGTGAAGTAGGCAAGAAGGTTTTTTTTAAGAGAAACATCGGCAGATCCTCAACTTTTCAGGGATAAGAAGATGGTTTGTGACCAGATATGTGTGAAAATAAAGATGCACCCTCACGTGATCATGTGGCTATTCAAAAAGCAAATACAACTTCGACAACTTTTGGTAGCGAATGTTCTAAGCCTTGCAGAGAGGCTTTTGACTTAATAGATTACATAGCTAACAAAATGAAGGAAAGAAAAGCTTTCAGATTAAGTAACTAAACTCAAACTTTGCATTGAAAATGTTCATCAGTAAAGCTCAGGAAGGAACATTAAAGTTTGCAAGAAAATAACAGCAAAGATTCAAAGATTAAGTTCCAAACTTCGAATACTTAGTATTTCATCAATGGCGGCCAGTGAAGCAGGGAAGAAAAGAATAGCAACTCAGGTCGTTTTTTGCACTCACCAGTGAAGGCCGACAGATTATTCGTGGGTGGAGAAATGGCTCCATAAAGTTTCCAGCGAGCAGAAGACTCCCAACGATGGCGGCGACTCCTGCGTGAAACCCTACCTCTCCAATTCAAAAAGACCAAATGATGCGTAATACCTTAGGGTTGTTTGTTTTGTGGACACCTAATGCGTATTGCATTATCTTTTCAAGTCCGTATTTGCCACGGCAACAATGCGTTTGTTGTTTGCGAAATATCTTTTGCTAAGGTAATAAAACAATATCATTTAATTTAATTTAGAACATATCTTTTATACTTATCAATATTTAAAAATAGTTAAAATTCATCTAACAAATATAGGTTTCTATTTATATTTGTTAAATAAGTTTTATTATTTTTCAAATATGGGTAAGCATATAAGGTAAGTTTTAAATGTAATTACGATATTTTTGTTATTTATGTGGCATCTTCATTTGTGTTTTGAATTTAATAATTGGTCCCTTATAAACCAGTGATTAAGTATCAAACAAGATGTAATTGAGAACATGTGTAAAATTGCTAAGTCTTCATGACTTAATCAGAGTTTTCAATGGGCTTGAGAGTTTTTAGGAGGGTGGAGGAAGTCTTCCAACATTTAGAGGGAATATAGGTTTTGTTGGAGGAAATTTAGGGTCGAATTTGTTTTTCTCTTGGATTTTAGAGGGTAATTATGACCAGCTGGAGTATTTTTGGGGTTGTTTGGATGACTCATTGGGTGGTTAATGACTTGAGAGGACTTTTTCATGCATTGGCTTTATTTAGGAGAGAGTGGAGTAGCTATTTTTGGGGCTATCATTCTGATTTCGACCCTTGGAGGTTTTGGAGATGTATTAAGTGAGTTTGGGACTCATTTTTCTTGTTGGTTCTGATTAGTGAAGAAAGGAGACAGTATTTTTGCAGATCTGGGTCTTTTCCTCATGTGTTTTCTATAACTCAGTTTTATTGGAAGGTTGAATACATTGCAGGTCTTATCTTGTTTGCAGAAGTTTTCCATCCTACTTGTTGTTGCAGTTCAGTGTGTTATGTGATTGATAAGGCAAATATGGAGTGTTGTTAGAACATTTTGTTTTATAGCTTCTGTCTCACAACTTTTCACCTTTCTGCAAGTGGTTTTTGGTGCAGGTTGTTAGCTGTGTTATGCAGATGTTCAAGTACTAATTTGTGAAATTCATCCTTCCTTTTTAGTGGTTGTTTCATTTAAACCAGTTAATGAAATATTTATGCATTGGGGCCCATAATAGGTAGTGATTTTATTTTTCTCTCTGCATTTGAGATTAAGTATCATACGTAAGTGTTCATCTTCATTCAGGTTGATATCCCTTAGTTAAGTACAGTTCAAGCTTTAAGCTTTGATTTTATTTCCAGTTTTTAGTTTTTTTTTAGATTTAAGTTTCTCTCTCCCTTTTCCTGGAAAATCAGTAGTTTAGAAGTGTAAACCAGCTAGGAGCCAGCCTTATCTGGAGATTCACTCCAGATAAGTGACCCACAGCTTATGGAGTGATTCCATGTTACCTTGAAGTGTCAAGTTTCTAGGAATTTGATAAGGGTGCAATTTCAGGTGATAACAGTTACATCATGAATACCATCCCCACCGAATGCTAGCATTTTTTCTTAAAAAAATTGCCCAAACTTAAAATAAAAAACTCTTATTTAATTTTTTTAAGTTACATCATGAACTAGGCAGCTGTTTAAAAAAACTGAATAAAAAAAATTACAAACATATTGGAATATTCAGAAAACATAATTTAATAGTACAACAGAATATTACAACAGCATTCTAGCCTCTACCAACCTGTTTAGGTGCTCAGCTCGAGACATTTTACTCTCAACAATATTATAAATCAAATGAACATTCTGGATTCAACCGTGTCCAACAGGTACAACCAATTCAGTGCTTCAGGTATAGAATGGATTCAACTCTCATACTGTGATACTTGTCTTCCCACTTTGACCTTCACTTCCCCTTATCTAGTCTCCCTTTGTCATTAAAATTGGCCTCCTCTGAAACCATCACTCATTAACCCACTCGTCAAAAGCAGAAATTCTTGAATGGACACGGTGTGGAGTAACAATTAAATTCTGCCAGCAGGTTTGAGGAATAATAATAATTATTGTGCCAGCAGTAACTGATATCAGGTCAAAGTCAGAAAAAAGAAAAAGCCTCCCACCAAATCCCAGCGGTTTTTCTAAAAAAACTCGCCCAAACTTAATAAAATAAAATAAGCTTTAAAACAGGCGCTTATTTTATTTTATTAAGTTACATCATGTATATGAATTTATGAATTTCAACTCTTATTTGAACTCTCATTTCAACTCAATTGCTATGTATTATGTAAATGATGAATGATTGTAGATTTATCAATGTTATCATATGAATATATTTGAAATTTCCCTATATATTTTAAATTTTCCCTATTTTTCATATAGTCATCCCCTTTGCCGTCCCCTTTGTCCCCAAAAATGGCAAAAAAAAACTGTCTAGGAAACCCGTTTCCCCCTTCCCCCGTCTCAGAAACTCTGGGTAACATAGAACAAAATAGCTGTTCAATAAAACCTCTTCAAATTAGAAGGGGAAATGCCCTATAAGAAAAATCTAATAAGAACAATATGTACTTGCTATTTACAATTAGTACATTGTTTTTTGGCTGGTTCTTGTTCGTGCTAAATAAATCTAAACGTGTATTTCTTTGGGCTCACCTAGGGCAAAATACTAACACTCTTCAACACGAGGAAAATGATTTCATATTTTTGGCCTAAAAGAAAACTCAATGATTACATGTTAGTGGGTGTTTTGTGACCACATCAACATAGAATAAAGTGCTAATGGACACTCTATCCTCTCTTGAACAAAGACCCCTCGTATACTAAGATTGCAAAGATTATAGAGGTGACTCCAAGGTTCCTACTGCGAACATGTGACTTTGTGATGGATATGAGCTCGTTTAGCTTGATGTATGCTGGTAATCCAGGGGGACCTATGTAATTTCTTTCAAGACGACTTCGACAATTCTGGCTTTGGGAGCTATTCAAATGATTCGGCAATGAAGAGTATTTCAAAGTGTTTCATGAAATGTATTGAAAGTAAATGAGAATAAGGTTGAGAGATCCTATTCTAATCCTAAGAACTTGAAAGATAGCGATTGCTTAAGTGAGATCTACCATGCTTTGCTTCGCCAAATAAAGTACACAAAGGAGGTGCAATCTTCAAAGATTGTGCAAGGAATTTTCATACCACAAATGAACACCATCATAAGGAAAATGTACTTTCAATGATCGAAGTTACGTATCCACATAAAAGGCTCAGACCAAGCTTACACTGCGCATAGAAATCATCTAATTGCAAAAAGTATGAGCAAACAATTTCACCATAACAATATTATCAATCTCATTCATCTAACTAGTTGAAAACAAATCTAATCTATTGAGAAACAAGAAACCATGCAAACTCCCAAAACAATACAAGTAATCACCAAACTTCAATGAGTACTCTTTTATTAGGGTAGCTTATAGCAACAATCTCCAGAGTTCACTCTGTTACAAATGAGGGGGCGAACCCTTTTTATAGGTTCCAAATTACAAAGAACGACCCAAATCAAAATAGAATCAAGATCCAAGATTTTGCCACCTCATCCCTAATTAGGGTTTGACCAAGGAGAGATTCTCTGTCATAAATGGTAGGTCCACATGGACCAATGGGAAGGTGGGTCACTCACTACCAAAAGAGTGGGTCAAATCGACCCATAATGGGATAAGATTCCTACTCAACATTAAATGCCCTTTCACCCAGAATAGATTATGCTTGATTCCTATCCCTAAATGCTGAGAATTTGGACATTACTATTTCTACCTCGTCCATCTAGACACTTGGCACAGTCTCGTGCTTGAAATCCATAATAGCTATACCCTTTTCAAACCTGCCGAAGTTCTCCCATTCTGGCGTTGACTCCTAAATCCTGTACATAATGTTTGAGAAAATGGAAATATTCTCCAAGTCCTCTTTTGAGAAGGAATTCATGCTAAAGAATTCTTCCAGTTCGTTCTTTAGGCCATCTACTGTCATTTCTTCACAAGTCATCGTCTTTGAGAACAATGCTTCAACAACATTGAGGATTCCTTCCTGGATGTTCCCAATCATCTTCGTCAGTTGAGTTGACTCATTTGATTTCTCAAATAGTTCCTTCCCCGTGACCATTGCGCCATACCATTGGGCAAAATCATATGCTTCACTTGTTGCAAGATTGAGCAGAATGAGTTGTTGGCTGAGTTGGTTAGGTTGTCATTGATGTCAACATGTTGTCGTTAGTGATTGTTCCTTGTGTTGTGGTGCTGAGAGTTTTGCTCCGCATATTCTTCATGTTGCAAATCTATTGGTGAGGTTTTAATATGATGTTAAGTAATTTTTGAAGATGTTGGATTCAAGTTTTTGTCCTTCAGATTGCAGTATAGTGGAATTGGTATTCATTTGAGTATGACAATGTTTGATAGTGTTTTCTGCGTGAAATGCATGCTCTACATTTCTCCGTGTGATGGTTTTTGATGTTGTGGTTTTGGAACTAAGCTTTTAATGTCCTTAACTTCATTCAGTTTAGTTGGCACAAGATATTGAGTTTCAGAGACATGGTTTCAAAGTTCAATGGTGTGCTTACTCTAGGTTTGGCCGACCTCGGGTGTTTACACTTCAATTAATTGTCTCGGTGATTGCAAGATGGAATGTAATGCATGTGATGTTTTTGGTTTCGGTTAAGACATGTTGTGGTCCACTTCTCATTCCTTTCCACAGTGGAAATGTTTAGTGCCGACCTAATTCAAATTATGTTCGGTTAAGATGCTGAGCCGATAGTGAGAGATTTCGCAAATGAAAGGATGATATGAATAAAAGATGAATTGTTGAGGAAAAGGTGTGGCATGTGTGTATACTTGTGCAAGTGTGTGCGTGTGCGATGGAGATGTATGAAAGAGGATCTTTCTTCTTGTATGTATGAAGTTGTGTGAAGTGTGGTGTTGAGCAATGTGAACTTTCACGTGTTAGCTATCAGAGTAGTGAGTGGAAGGTGCCTAAAGATTATTCAGTAGTGTTGGTGGATCTATTCTCTTTTATCTTTCTTCATTTGGATAGTGAGCCCTTTGGCAGTGAGCCTCTAGCAGTGAGCCTTTCTTTGTAAAAATCACCTTAATTGGTGTCACCCTAACAGGTGTTCTTATATATTTGAGAATTAATCTTCTTCGTGGTTTTTGCCTCAAAAAGGTTTTCCGTGTAAATCTAGTGTTTCATTGTGTATGGTGGTTTATTTTTTTCTATTTTCTTTGATGCTTATATCTTTTTGCAATTAAAGAATTAAGGATAAGTTTTTGTGGATCCAATTCTGTGAAATGTTCAACTGATTGACCCTCGCCTCTCAGTTGTCCCACACATTTAACATCATTTTCTCTTATTACTCCTCCATCCATCAGTGCTTACCTAGGCATCTCCATCAAAGCCTCCAAGTGTGGGGTAGTCTCATTTTGGTAGTGTTGTGACCTTTTCACACATCGCCCCATTGCAAAGAGGGCCCCCCTTTTTTTGCTATAAGCCTAGTCTTTTTGGCTTTTGTTCTTGGTAGTTTTTGGTTCAGTCCCTTAAGGTTCCCCGTGTTTCAAATGAAAATTGGTGAAATTGGCTAAGTCTAGAAGACAAGTGTTGTCCACCTTTGGTTCCTAAAATGAAATTGTGTTTGTCAGTGAATTAGGTCAAGTGTGAGAAGGATTTGAACTCTTAGAGAAGATGTTAGTGAAATTTTGAACATTTTGATGTACTTGCTATTTTTGGAAATTTCTATTTTTAGTAAGTTTCACTACATCCTAGAATGGTCTTTTTTGAGTTTGGAAGTAATTATTTTAAGCAGTGTCTATTTTTAGTAAGTTTCATTATGTCGTGTTTTGCCCTAATTTTGCATTTAAACAAACTTACTATTTATCAATGAAACTCGAGGACTCACACCCCCACCAAAACCTCGAACTACCCGTTCCCCGGCACGTCCCCGCACCGGGTTCTTGGAGTACCCGAGTACCCCCACCTCCGCCATTCCGCAACCATGCCGCCGCCGGGACGGATACCTGAATTTCTATTTGAATTTTGATTTTTGAATGTTACTATTGGGTATGTACTATGTTGAATGTTCGATGGTTCTAGTTCGTGTTGCAATTTTTCTATGTTCAAGTATTTTAATTTGGTATGTTATACAAAACATCATTTCATAACTAGCATTTCAAGTTCTATATATAAATGCATAGTATGCAGCACCCCCCTCCCCCACCCACCACCGTCGTCCCTCGCCGTCCTGAAATTGATGCCTTTTCTCCCCTCATCTCGAAAACTCGTCCCAACGTCCCCCCGCGTCGGTGTTACACTGCTAATAAGAGCAAGTCTATTTTTGGTATGTCATATAAGCATTGGCTGAGGAAGAGGAAAAAGGGTATCTAGTTTTATATCTAGAAATTTGAACAAGTCTAGCAGTTGGTCGGAAATTTGTTGTTTGAAAAAGCATCTTCTGAAAAGGGGCACCCAAAAAGCATCTCCTGAAAAGACAACTTTGGAATAAAACAATCTTGAAAAAGAAAGTCTAAAAAAGTACCTCCTGAAAGTGGAAAAAGCACGAAAAAAGCACCCGAGGGAAGGCTGAAGGTTACTTCTGCAACTGAAAAATGAGAAATCACCCAAGTATAAAATTTCTGTTTTCAACACCAAATTCGTCTTGGATTTCATGAAAAAGCATGGAAAGTTGTGAAGATCCCTGAATATAATCCAGCAAAAGATGTGAATATTCTTGGAAAATCCTTGTTCCAGTATCAAATTTATTAGAAATCTTGAAATTTTTTTTTGTGGAAAAGAACACTAATGGAAGCAAGTTGATTACTGAAATTTGGCTGAGTTTGAAAATTATTAGGATCCTCTAAAATCTAAAATCTCCTTTATAACTCTTGGAGATTTGAAATCACTCTCAAACATCCTAACAATATAACGTAAAGTATAAGAAAGGAAAATAATGTGATTTAAATGTTATATTTTATATGTATGTTCCGCCCTATCAAGCTTGGAAATGCAAGAAAAGTTGAAAAAATGACTAAGTCGGAAGACAAAATCCACCACAGGCATGGAATTGCGCCCTAGTAACAAAATCCTCCACTGCCAAGGATTTGGGCCCATAAGACAAAATCCACAACTGTTAATGTTTTCAGATTATAGCAAGGAAAATACAATCTATAGAAGTCTTTCAAGTGCTAAGACACAGGATATAATAAATATTCACAATTAAGGAAAGATAATACTCGGATTTGAAGGTCTGAATTTATCCTTTGGTTGGCTTCAAATCTGCACTTTGTATTCTATAATTTTGCCCTTCAATGTTGCCTTTGAGGACTGATATGAATCTGTTCTTGAAGGTCTTCAATGAGCTATCAAATCCGTTCTTCTAGGGCTGCTCTAATTCTGCCCTAGTTCGCCCTTGTTGTCTGCCCTAATTCGCTCTTCCAGGGCTACACAATTTTCCTTCTATGGCTGCTCGATCTGCCCTTATATGTCTGCTACAATCTGTACAATTCGCCCTTCTAGGGCTGCTTAATTCACCACAATGGCAGATGTAATTTCTGCTTGATCTGTCCCCTTTTATGCTTCCTATTCGCTCTTGAATCTGCTACTTAAGGCTCCAATTTGATCCTCTAATTTACTTCTGAAGTTCGCCTAAAGAAGTCTGATATAAATCGCTCAATATGCAATGTAAATCTGCTCAAGTACTTTTGCTCATCCAACGATCTTGCTGAAGGAAGAAGGCAACGTTATGTTTTTGGTTGCTTCTTACCTTCTCCAAGTCGCTCTAATATATGAGCTTATTAAGATAAACTCTTGGCTTCCCAAGTTGGCCGACTTGGGTCCATAATAATAATATATTCTTTTATATTATTTGCTCCATATTTAATTATTAAAATCAATCCTTAAAATAAATATAACCTTTTATATTTATTATTATTATCCAACCGATTTTATCATAATTAAATATATCAATAATATATCCGATATATTAATTATTGTTATTGCCACTTTGTCCAAAGCGTTGATCTTTGCTGTAAAGGCCAAAACATTAACACTCCCTCTTGGACTTGAGGAAAAGATCAACCTATAGATCTCACATCTATAGTAGGACTCAAAACATAATCACAATGGATTCCTTATCCAATAGTGTCATAGATATTACATCTATCATCTTATCAAACATGATGAAAACATAAGTCACACATGTATTCCATCAATCCATGATAATATTCCGAACATCAAGTACCAATGATATTTATCAAGTGCTCCGAGTATTGCCCTATAGTCATTACGACTATGATGTCTACCACATACTCAACCTTGAGTCTAATGGACTCAATCATGGTATTCATCAATAACTTACCGACATCAAGTCCATGATGTCATCATATCAAATCCATGATATCAAGAACACTGGCTTACCGAATACCAAGTCCATCAAATCCATGATGTCACCATATACTTTCATGTGGATCTAAGATCCCCGAGCCTCAAGGACTCAACTGATATCAAATCCATGATATCAACAACATTGGCCGAATATCAAGTCCATGATATTCACTAAATGCTCCGAGTAATGGCTTCCCGACATCAA
>MU225553.1:6669089-6690985 GCA_018584345.1 Thuja plicata | reverse complement strand
TGCTTTATTTTCATCTTTCAAAAAGCATAGTCACAATGCCATTGGAATGAATCCGGATATCCCCACCATGAACACTCTGCAGAAATCTGAAACCTCTTTGAGGTGTAATTCTGTCATTGCTTTACCTGCCCAATCTAACCCTATTATTCCTCTGCCAAAGCAACCTTCTCCCCACACCATTTCTCTGGTAATTTCATTTTCCGGTAATCATGACATTTTGTCTGGATTGGCTATAAAGATGACAGAGAAATGTGCTATGTTAGAATATACCTTTGCTCGTGAAATGCATTGTCATATCAATTGGTAAAAGGAAACCAATTACTCAGGCAAAAGTGCATCATTCATGAACAAGAGTACCTCATATTCTCAGACATTTACCAGTAAGTCCACAATAGGCAGGAAACTGTTGTTGAAATACTTGATGAGGAAACTAGGAAAAGACGGCTTGGTGAAAGCAATGTGATAAAGGCAAGTTATGGTCCTGTGAAAGACTGCATAGATTTTTCGCTCAAACAGGCCATCACAGTGAACTTCACCTGCAAAAGGATCCAGTCCCACAAGTGATTCATGTGCCACCTCAGCTGCACACATCATTATCAGGATGAGAGCACCAGTATGGCTCCCTTTTTCCCACAGAATCCTCTTGCTTGGCTCTCATTAATTCCATGGGCTCTTGTGTCTTTTTGGCTGCTAACTATATGCTCTTCTTAGTACTGTTATCCTTATGTATCTATGTTATGACTGAAATGCATTTCAGGCTTCACGGTTAATGGTATTTGATCTCTACTTTCTGTTTAGTAAATCTCACCCTCACTTTCTGCTTGTCCGGCTACAACGAAGTGAAGATTTTAACATTTTAGTTTCATTAATAATCATTTTTCTTATCCTTATTCATAAAAGAAAGAATAAGAAACTTTTAATGCGCATGAGAAATTTCAATCAGGCTTCTTCTGCATGCACTTTCCAATAACCTGGGTTCTTTTCTCATGATTACCATTTTTTGTCAATGGATTTGCAGAAAAATACAGTATCTGGTAACACTTTCAATGATCTGATTCCCTTTGCAAGAGATCCTTACAAGTAAGCACATTTGTTTGACTCTCTTGGAAATTGTTTTTTGTCCTTTTAATACACAAATTCAAATTTCAATTCTTAAGATTGCATAGAAACTTAACTGGTTCATAGGTTTGCTGAGCTCAATGACTAATCGCGGCTAATTAAAATGTTGGATTTCATATGGTGAACTGTTTGGTCTTTCACACAGAGAATCTGATTATGCGCGAGAAATGGCAGAGTATATAAGAGAGGAGAAAAAGCGAAAAGAAGCTGAAGCTCTTGCAGAAGATCTATTCAATGCTGATCGTGTATGGATTTTCGTGATCTGATTTAATCCCAGAGCCTAAGAAATTCAAATATTTTTGTTTTCTTTTAATTTAGGTGTGCTTAAATTTATTATTTTATTGTGATATTGCTATCAGGGTTCAACTGTGTAGTTTTTGAGTCAAACTCTTTGACCCATGTTTCATGAGTAGTGGTTCACAAGAACCCATCTCTCATGAGAATGTATTGAACACTTAGGACTCATTGCATCCGTTCCATTCATTCTCATGAGAGAGGGGTTCTTGCGAACCACTACTCCTGAAACATGGTTCAATGAGTTTGACTCAAAAACTACATAGTCGAATCCTGATAGCAATATCACAATTAGACTTGCTGTGGAAAATATCTCCTACTTATCAATTATTATTGTATTTTTATGTTGCACAGGTAAAGCGACAGCGAGGGACAACAGGCACATCTCTTCTTGAGTCACAAACTTTTTCTAGACAGAGGGTTAGATGATATGTAACGAAGGTGAAACAGTAGTTGTCAAACCCCATTTTAAAAGAGAGTGTAGAGTACATACTTCTGATAATGATTTCTTTCTAATTGCAGTAATTTGAGTTCTCGTTCTCAATGTGTCATCTTACCACTCATTGTTATTTCGCGAGCTGAAGTTAGCCTCAATTAATGTTTTTATGACAGTAAAACCGATATTGTTAGAAAATTTAAGGAAAAATATTTTCTTTGTTGGAAAAATCAGTTATAATCATTAAGATGAAAATAATTTTTCAGGTTACTACTATTGTTAAACAAAGTGTACAACCCTACCCATTTAGTTTTGAAATATGACTTCTATGTAGTAAACATGCCTTCACATTCATGCCCACAATGGAGGTATTCATTTTTCCAGTGGCAAACAATTCTTTTCCATGGTACCGGTGAAATACATTTATTGATGTGTGTCTAGGTGTTTTATGGCTTTCACTGTTTCTTAACTATATCTATCACAATTGATAAGCAAAAAGCTTTTATTGAATAGATTATTTTTCTATTCCCCATGACTAGAGACAACGAATATACAACCAAAAAATGCAGTTCTCTAATTTTTTTGATAAATTACTTGTCTTCTGCTTGGGTGGACATCACTGTTGGTGCAGTTTGAGAATAATTTGACTGAACTGCTCACAATAGAAGTTAACAATTCTTAAGTGTTGAGTGCAATGTAAAGTGAGTTTTCACAAGGTTATTAAATGTTTAAAGCTTGTCCAGATATCAATTTTTTTTATATTGTATCAAAGCAGATTACAAAGAATGGAAGCTACCAACAGGTAGCTAAAAGAAATAAAACATTGTCCGACTACGAGTATAAAATAGCCACTAGATGGCTGAGAAAAACATTCATTTCATATGTTGAACAACTTTACATTGACAAATATTGTTGCCAGACTGAAATTGTAACATCTGTTCTTTAATTTGCTGAAGTTGATCCATGCCTTTCGTATTCTGCTTACATAAGACCCGGAGCTGCGGAAACAAAAATGCCACCTGGAGAAAAATGTTAAGCCTTAAAGTGCTAGTTGTCTTACGAAAGTTTTTAGAAAATTGCAGTTTGACAGGAACTGAAGATAATTGCAGATAATTCAAGAAATCTCTTTGGAGGGTTTGACAGGAATTGAAGATAATTGGAGTTTTGATCATGGGAGAGCTATAGCGTTCTTTGGGCATTATTTTCATGGTCAGAAGTAATTTGGTTATTGCTGAAGCGAGGGTTTCAAATCCCATGTTGATGATTTATGCATTTTGAAGGTGGAAGCAATTTTCAATAATATTTCCAGCTAGGGTGACTTGATTTGGACTAATTTTTGGAAGCCATTGGAGGTGGAATAATATTTTAATCACTGGTGGAATAGTTTATGTGATTTTGGCATAAGGGTTTGCATATTTTGGGAGAGTTGGACAATGCTCAGCTAGGGTTTGAAGGTCAACTAGAGACAATGATAGAAACTCTCTAGTGTGCTTGCACTGCTTAATCAGGACCTCCTTATTCCCAATTCTTCCAAGACCCTTTCTCTATCTCCTAGGATCTTCCAAGCCCTCCTCTTCCTAGGTTAGGACTTCTTCTAATGCCCCTTCACAAGGTGGCATCCATTAGTGCTTCACTAGGGTAACGATCATGTCATTCTTACCAATTCTCATCTCCATCTTTCAACTCCTTGGATACCTCCAAGTGCTTTTCTTGCTCACTTGCTTAGCTAGTGTTTGTAGGGGATTCAACACCTTCTCACACCTTTCCCAAGCTCAACTTGATCCCTCTAGATTAGGGTTTTGATATCTCCAATATCGATTCCAAGATTTTGATACAATTTGGTCTTTTAGGCCTATTAGGTCTATTAGCCCTATTTCACTAGTTTTTGTTCATTCTTTGAAAACATTCCCAAACAACCCCATAAACCAATGTAGGATTCTGATACCCTTTATGGAATTACAGAGGATTTTGGTGGTCTCAACTCCCCAAGGCCTCCATACAGGTGATTCCTAGATTTAAGGGCTTCTAGGGCTAATTGGTTTCTCAAGAACCGGTCAACTGACTTCTGCTTCAAAATGTGTTCAGATGGATTGGTCATGAGCCAATCTCCTTTAGAGGCCTCTGCACAACCCCAAGGAATTTCAACATCCACTTGGATTCTTCTTTCCAATCGAACACCTGCATTCAAACACCAAAGAATTCTTGCAAGCACCTAACTAGGTTGCTCTGGACTCACCTAGGGCTTGCTCACAAAATCAACAAACTTAACTTCCAGGCCTTCTCATTCCATATGTACACTGTACATAGGCTCCCCTAACATGTCCCTCAAGCGCGTGATGATTCCACGGTGGGGTTTCATGTGGGAGCCATTCTTATGCACACAGTCATGGATAGGCCAGAGACTGGCTTATTTACAAAAGAATTTACAAAACCTACCCTAATGAACAGTACAAAACTTCAAAACAATGCAAAATGAAAGCTAGCAAGTTTATCTACACGAATCCCACACACAGATGGTGGATTCAATCCATTCAAGGACCTTACAAAATCAAAAGATGCTAACTCTCTACAAAAACCATAATACAATGCAAATGAAGTAAACTTGTATTTCTTAAAAAAAATTCCAACCTCGGGATATGGGCCTCTTTGTGGTTTTATACTTTTTCCTCACAGGTATAGGTGGTGAGAATACCGACCATGCCCTAAAACTTTGAGTTTGTCCTTGTTTGGACAATGTTGTCATGCAACTTTGCAAAGTTGCAAAAGTTGTCATGACAACATTTTGTCACTTTTTGCAACTTTGCTCCTAACTTATCCAAATGACCTCTAAACTTCATAGAATGATGGAAAATCATCATAGAAGCCATTTTAGGCTTAATTACATCCTTTCCCACATTTTTTAAGACTTTTACCCAAAATCCGAAATTCAAGCCTCAAAGAGACCTAAAACCAAAACTACTTTTTTACAACAAAACACTACTAGATTAGTCTAAGGCTAACCTAGATCTCCTATCAACACACACACACACAAGACCTTCTAAGGTCTTTTAAAACACTCCTGACCTGGCTAGGGTCAGTACAAGCCAAAAACAAAACTAAGGACCTTAAAGATGTCCTAGGTGCTCCTGCACCATTCTCCCAAACAAAAAGAGTTTAAGTCACCACTGAATTGATCAAGTTGGAATCTATCCCCAGCTTCTTGAAGTCTGTCTCTTTGATCCATGTAGCTTCTGCATCTCCTTTGACATGCCACTTGACCAAGTGTTCCCAATAGATCTTCTGTCTGGTCTTCTTATGCACTCTGGAATTAAGGATCTTTTATGCTTTTGGAGAAGATGTAGAGGGCAATTGAAGGTCTTCTACTTCTTGTATCACTTCTGTGAGACTCTGATCTGGATCAAGAGTTGGACCCTTGTAAAGGACCAAATAGGCTACATTGAAGACATGAGAAAGTCCTATATCCTCTAGAAGTTCTATTTTGTAAGCATTGTTCCCATATTTAGCAAGAATGGTACAAGGTCCCAATCTTCTCATTTGCAACTTGTTGGGAACTCCTTTCTATAGCCTTTTCTTGTTCAGATGCACCATTACAAGATCTCCTACTTGAAACTGAAGATCCTTCTTCCTTTCATCAACTTTCTGTTTGGTCTTTGCATTACTCTTTGCCAATGATTTCTTAACTGAATCATGCACCTCCTTCATGGAATGGGCAAAATTCTCAGCATACCCACTCCTTGCAGATCCATCTTTCAATTCTCTGAGCTCAAAAATTCCCCTTGGGTGTAATCCATATACTACATCAAATGGGCTTCTTCCTGTGGTCTTGTTGACTGTATCATTGTAGGCATACTCTGCTTGTCCCAAGATGTGATCCCAAGTTTGGCCATATTCTTTAGTTAGGCATCCCAGTAGATTACCTAAGCTCCTATTGACCACCTCAGTTTAACCATCTGTCTGAGGGTGGTAGGCAGACCCAAAAGACAAATTGGTGTCAAGTTTGTGCCACAATGTTTTCCTAAAATGACTCATAAATTTTGAGTTTCTATCTGACACTATACTGAGAGGTAGGCCATGAATCCTTACTACTTCCTTAAAAAACAAATGAGCAATCTGACAAGCATCATGGACTGTCTTACAAGGTACAAAATGTGTCATTTTACTGAATCTGTACACTATGACATAAATACTATCAAATCCCTATTTTGTCCTTGGTAAGCCTACTACAAAATCCATGCTAAGGCATTCCCATGGCTTGCTAGGAATGGGAAGGGGTTGGTAGAGACCAACATTGGAAGAAGTGCCCTTGGCCTTTTGACAAACAATGCAACATTCTACATACTTTCTGATGTCCTGATTCATCCTAGGCCAATAATAAAACCTTTGCACTAACTCTTGAGTCTTGTTGACCCCAAAGTGACCACTAAGGGCCCCATTGTGCTTTTCTTGAATCAAGTTCTCCCTCATTGATCCCTTAGGGACACAAAGCTGACTACCCTTAAACAATAACTCATTCTGCATTGTATAATCAGAGAATTCACCATGAAAATGATTTTGGTGTTCTTTACATACCTTGTAGACCTCTGCAAAGTCTCCATCCTAAGAGTATAAATCCTTGAAGCTATCAATGCCAATGCTCTGCAACTGAACTTCTTGCACTGTCAAAAGCCTCCTGCTTAGTGCATCAACTACCTTATTCTGTTGCCCTTTTTTATGCTTGATGTTAAATGTATAAGCCTGTAGGTATTCCACCCATTTCATATGCTTATGACTGAGCTTATCTTTGGAGTTTAATAAGCAAAGGGCTTGATTATCATAATAGACCACAAACTCCTTAGGAAGGTGATAGTGTCTCCATTTTCTCAATGCTTAGACTAGAGCATACATCTCTAGATCATAGGAAGAGTACTTCCTCTTTGCATCACTGAGCTTCTCACTGTGAAAAGCCATTGACCTCTTTTCTTGGCTTAAACAACCCCTGTGGCAATGTTGTTAGCATCACACTCAACTGTGAAAAGTTTTTCAAAACTTGGGAGAACTAGGATGGGTTTTGTGGCCATCCTCTTCTTCAATACTTCAAAACCTTGATCAGCTTGTTCATTCCACTAAAACTTGGTTTTCATTCCACCTTTGATGGCGTCTGACACAAGTGCACTTATAACACTAAATTGCTTGATGGACTTTCTGTAATACTGAGCTAGACCATGAAAACTCCTCACCTCTGTGGTAGTCTTAGGAGTTGGCCAGTTGATGATTGCCTCTACCTTGCTTGGGTTGATTTTGAGATTCCCATGAGACAAAACAAAGCCAACATATACTAGTTCCTGCTTCATGAACTCACACTTACCCAAATTTATCATTAGCTTTTCCTTATGCAACTTTTTAGAACACAATTTGTAGATGCTTAAGATGTTCTTCTCTAGACTTGCTAAAGATCAAAATGTCATCAAGATAGACAACTACAAACTTACCAATATAATCCTTCAACACCTCGTTCATAAGCCTTATGAATGTGGATGGGGCCCAAATGGCACTACAAGCCACTCATACAACCCTTCAGTAGTCTTGAAGGCAGTTTTCCACTCATCTCCTTCTTTGACCCTGATTTGGTGGTATCCACTCTAGAGATCAATCTTAGTAAAGTACTTGACATCCCCTAAATAGTCCATTAGGTCTTCTATCCTTGGGATATGGAATCTATACCTAATGGCGATTCTATTTATGACCCTAGAAACAATGCACAACCTCCAAGTACCTCCCTTCCTAGGGGCTAAGACAGTAGGAACAACACATGGGCTTATACCTCTCCTAATGAGACCTTGGTCTATGAGTTCTTGTATTTGCATGACAATCTCCTCATTTTGTTGAGGGGTCATCTTGTGTGCATCTTTATTGGGGAGTGTGGCTCTTGGGATGAAATCTATTTGATGGCCAATGACTCTTTCAGGGGGTAGGGTAGCTGATTGTCCATTACTTACAATTTCTTGAAATTCCTTCAACAATTCTTGAACCTCCATGGGAAGCTCTGTCTTCTTCTCTGTCTTCTCTGTCTTTTCTTCCTTGGGCTTCAAAACCACTGCATATCCTACTTCTTCTCCTTCTTCTAGAGCTTCTAAGAACTCTTTCTTACCTACCAAAAGGACATTAGGCCCTGTGGACTTCACTTCTCCTTCTTCTAACAGATACTGGATTTTAAAAGTTACACCATCCTTTTTGAAAGAGTAAGCATCCTTGGCTCCATCGTGCATGGCTTGTCTGTCAAATTGCCAAGGCCTTCCCAATAGGAGGTGACAGACATCCATTGACAAAACATCACAGAGTACTCTATCCTTGTATCTCCCAATAGAGAAGTCCACCCATGCTTGCTCATTAACTAGGACATGTTGTCCCTTGTTCAACCAAGTGACTATGTATGGGTTGTTAAGAGGAATCCTTTTCAGTTTGAGCTTGGCAACTGCCTCCTTTGACACAATATTGTGAGTTGATCTTGAGTCAATAATGACTTTGCACACTTTCCCCATGATTTTACACTTCATCCTAAACAGTGCTCTTCTCTGACTACATTCTTCTCTCACTAGCTCTTTAATCAGTGTCCTTCTAATCATCAAATTCTCTCCCTCTTCTGATTCTAAGGGTACCTCTGTGTGTTTACTGCTGCTTGACTCCTCTTGAACATAATTTACTCTTTTGTCACTCCCTTGGGACGCAGACCCCTTCTCTAGACACCTATAAGCAGGATGTCCTAACTGATTGCAGTGGTAAAACTTCATGCTGGCAAAGTATGAACCTCTCCCTTGTCTACTTCTTCTTCCTCTCCAATTGCTGTTGAAACCTCCTTTGCTTGGGCCTCCTTCATTTTTCTCTGTCAACTTAGCTTCACCTTGTGCCTTTGGTTTTGCACTCCTACCACCATAACTTCCTCTATGGCCTCTGCCATCTCTTCCTCTTCCTCTGCCTCCATTACTGTCTGAATCTTGTTTCTTCTTTAACTTCTCTTCCACCTTAATAGCCAATTGGTGGCATCTTTGTACTGTGGTAGGGGTTAGGAGACTAAGCTCATCTTCTATAGTCCACCTTAAGCCATTTAGATATCTGGCTACTTTCACACTCTCATCCTTTGCAACTCTAGACCTCATGCATAGTCTTTGAAACTCCTCTGTGTAAGAGTTGACATCTAACTCTTTCTGTCTAAGGCCTTGCCTCTTCTTGTGCATCTGGATTTCATAATCCTCTGGAACATATGCTTCTCTGATCTTCACCACCATAGCCTTCCATGTAGCTATAGGTTTCTTCCCTTATTTTTTCCTTTCATCTTGAATGAATTTCCACCAAGTGAAAGCAGAGCTCCTAAGTCTTGCTTTTGCCACCTTCACTTTTTGGGCTTCAGTTATTCCATCACACTCAACGTGATTTTCAAGCAATCCAATACTACCTCAGGTTCCATTTTCCCACTAAAGATAGGAATTCCCTCTAGTGCTTTCCCACTTAAGGCTTTCAATGCCTTCAAAAAGGGTTCTTCAATGAGGACAAGGTCTGGTTCTTCATCCTCTAGGGCTACTTCTTTGTGCTTTCCTTCTACCCTATCTTTGACTTCCTCAGTCTTTTCATCCACTTTATCCAACTTCTGCTCCAATTGAGCTAATCTTTCCCTGAGCAATCTATTTTCTACTTCTTGCTCATCCACCTTCTTAGCCAATTCGGCATTAGTCACCATTGTAGATTCTCCAACTAACTCTTCTGGCTGAAACATCCACCTACAAGCCTAATCTTATAGGCTCTGATACCAATCTGAAAGAAACTCTCTAGTGTGCTTGCACTGCTCAATCAGGACCTCCTTGTTCCCAATTCTTCCAAGACCCTTTCTCTATCTCCTAGGATCTTCCAAGCCCTCCTCTTCCTAGGTTAGGACTTCTTCTAATGCCCCTTCACAAGGTGACATCCATTAGTGCTTCACTAGGGTAACTATCATGTCATTCTTACAATTCCTCATCTCCATCTTTCAACTCCTTGGATACCTCCAAGTGCTTTTCTTGCTCACTTGCTTAGCTAGTGTTTGCAGGGGATTCAACACCTTCTCACACCTTTCCCAAGCTTGATCCCTCTAGATTAGGGTTTTGATATCTCCAATATCGATTCCAAGATTTTGATACAATTTGGTCTTTTAGGCCTATTAGGTCTATTAACCCTATTTCACTAGTTTTTGTTCATTCTTTGAAAACATTCCCAAACAACCCCATAAACCAATGTAGGATTCTGATACCCTTTATGCAATTACACAAGATTTTGGCTGTCTCAACTCCCCAAGGCCTCCGTACAAGTTATTCCTAGATTTAAGGGCTTGTAGGGCTAATTGGTTTCTCAAGAACCAGTCAAATGACTTCTACTTCAAAATGTGTTCAGATGGATTGGTCACAAGCCAATCTCCTTCAGAGGTCTCTGTACAACCCCAAGGACTCTCAACATCCACTTGGATTCATCTTTCCGATCGAACCCCTGCATTCAAACACCAAAGAATTCTTACAAGCACCTAACCGGGTTGCTTTGGACTCGCCTAGGGCTTGCTCACAAAATTAAGAAACTTAACTTCCATGCCTTCTCCTTCCATATGTACACTGTACATAGGCTCCCCTAACATGTCCCTCAAGCCCGTGACGATTCCACTGTGGGGTTTCATGTGGGAGCCATTCTTATGCACACAGTCTTGGATAGGCCAGAGACTGGCTTATTTACAAAAGAATTTACAAAACCTACCCTAATGAACAGTAAAGAACTTCAAAACAATGCGAAATGAAAGCTAACAAGTTTATCTACATGAATCCCACACACAGATGGTGGATTCAGTCCATTCAAGGACCTTACAAAATTGAAAGATGCTAACTGTCTACAAAAACCAGAATACAGTGCAAATGAAGTAAAGTTGTATTTCTTCAAAAAAACTTCCAACCTCGGGATATGGGCCTCTTTGTGGTTTATACCTTTTCCTCACAGGTGCAGGTGGTTAGAATACCAACCATGCTCTAAAACTTCGAGTTTGTCCTTCTTTGGACAATGTTGTCATGCAACTTTACAAAGTTGCAAAAGTTGTCATGACAACATTTTGCAACTTTGCTCCTAACTTATCCAAATGACCTCTAAACTTTATAGAATGATGGAAAATCATCAGAGAAGCGATTTTAGGTTTAATTACATCCTTTCCCACATATTTTAAGACTTTTACCCAAAATCCCAAATTCAAGCCTCAAAGAGACCTAAAACCAAAACTATTTTTTGACAACAAAACACTACTAGGTTAGTCTAAGGCTAACCTAGATCTGCTATCAACACACACACAAGACCTTCTAAGGTCTTTCGAAACACTCCTGACCTGGCTAGGGTTAGTACAAGCCAAAAACAAAATTAAGGACCTTAAAGATGTCCTAGGTGCTTCTGCACCAGACAACAAATATACAACCAAAAAAATGTAGTTCTCTAATTTTTTTAACAAATTACTCATCTTCTGCTTGGGTGGATGTCGGTGTTGGTGCAATTTGAGAGTAATTTGACTGAATTGCTTAGAATAGAAGTTAACAATTCTAAATTTTTGAGTGCAATGTAAAGTGAGTTTTCAAAAGGTTATTAAATGTTTCTATTCCCCATGAGTAGAGACAACGAATATACAATCAAAGCAAACACGATTCTCTAATTTTTTTGATAAATTACTTGTCTTCTGCTTGGGTGGACATCGCTGTTGGTGCAGTTTGAGAATAATTTGACTGAACTGCTCACAATAGAGGTTAACAATTCTCAATTTTGAGCATAATGTAAAGTGAGTTTTCAAAAGGTTATTAAATGTTTAAAGCTTGTCCATATATATATATATATTTTAAAAATTTATATTGTATCAAAGAAGATTACAAAGAATGGAGGCTAACAATGGGTAGCTAAAAGAAAAAAAAAACATTGTTTGACCATGAGTATAAAGCAACCACGAGATGGCTGAGAAAAACATTGATTTCATGCGTTCAACAACTTTACATTGACAAATATTGTTGTCAGATTGAAATTGTAACATCTGTTCTTTAATTTGTTGTAGTTGATCCATGTCTTTCGTATTATGCTTACATAAGAACTAGAGTTGCGAAAACAAAAATGCCACCCGAAGAAAAATGTTAGAGCCTTAAAGTGCTAGTTGTCTTATGAAATTTTTTAGAAAATTGCAATTTGATAGGAATTGAAGATAGTTGCAGATATTTGAAGAAATCTCTTTGGAGGGTTTGACAGGAATTGAAGATAATTGCAATTTTGATCATGGGACAATTGTAGCATTCTTTGGGCATCATTTTCAGGAAGCTTTGATAAGAGTTCATGGTCTGAAGTAATTTTGTTATTGCCGAAGCGAGGGATTCAAATCCCATGTTGACGATTTATGCATTTTGAAGGTGGAAGCAATTTCTAATGATATTTCTAGCTAGGGTGATTGATTTTTGGAAGCCATTGGAGGTGGAATAATTTTTTTATCATTGCTAGAATATTTTATGTGATTTTGAAATATTTTGTGAGAGTTGGACAATTCTCAACTAGGGTTTGAAGGTCAACACTTTATATTAGATCTTTAGACAATATTTGCTGCTATTATCAATCATTTTGGTCATCATTTGAGATAGCTCTACCTTGTTCTAAACATTGGGCATTAATCCTTGCTTTCAGGCATGTGTGTGTCCATTTTGATTTTTAATAAGCTTCAAATCTGAGACATTAGACTGTTGTTGTAATTGCATTAGACCTATACTAGGTCTCCTTTGATGCTCATAAAGTTACTAGGTCTCATTTGATGCTCATAAAGTGAACTTTCATTGAGAAACTCAATTTTTATGTTTTATCCATTTAGTATTTGCATTTCTACATGTGCTTCGTTATTGGGCATTGAAAACAAAACAAGAAATTAGAAATCAGACCTTGCATGTAAAGTGTTTGACAAAATGTTAAACATCCTAAATTGAAAAAAAAACATATCAAATTGTTCAGGAGTTCTTACAAGAAATTTTGGATTTGCAAGTCCACTTAAAATTACATTCCTTACTTTGCAATTATTTTCATATGCCCTAATTTCTGTTGGAAATTTAGGAGGACCAACACGAAGAGATTAACTATCGAGGACAAATTTCCAAACATCAAACTCTAATGAGGTTAAATGTGCTTCCACTCTTAATTTCCGAAGTGCAAAGTTTGAACCATCAAACTTGGAAGCCTTGTGAGAACCATTATTTGTCCTCTTGGGCCTTCCTCAAATAGTTAAGCTTATTCCAAAGGAACTTTTTACTTTGATACCAATTGTTGAACACACCCAGTGACTAGGGTGGGGGTGATGGGGTGCTCAGGGGGTGGAGAAAGCGGGTGATCAATCTTTAAGAATATTCAATCTCTTTATTTTAGTGCCAAAACTTATAACATTAATCAACATTAATGAAACATAATGCAATCATCAGTAATGCACAAGAGAACACTAGATTTACATGGAAAACCTAATGAGGGAAAAACCAGTATGAGAATATCTGACAATGGATGAAAATGAGTACAATGAGGGTCACTGCCAAACTTGCAACCAAGATTCACTTGCTCAGGGCAAGATACAAATGACTTGTTGCAAAGACTTGCTATCTTCGATCAAGATACAAAGAAGTGCTTTTTGAGGAGACTCACTTATCTTAGCACATGATACATGAAAGTGAACTACAATATATAAGCCTTCATCATACATCTTCCATCAATCTCCCTATAATGTAGATGCTTTTGATATGATGTCTCAAGCAATCATTCATCAATTCAACTCTACCACTTCCATCACACACTTTTACTTTTTCTTCGATTTAGTTGCAAAGCCACCCAAGATCAAAATGACTAAAGAAAAGTAAGACAAAATCTAGAGATGAACAGAATTCAGGACTCCCTTAGCACTGAACTAACACTCATGAATAAGGGAGCTAGTGAACTTAGCATAGGGCGAGGTGAGAGCTGTTTATATAGAAAAATAGATGCAAATAAATTCAAGAGGAATAATAACTCCCAACAACCCAAAATAAGAAATAAACCCAAGAGGAATAATAACTCCCAACAACGCAAAATAGGGGCGAATTTTACGTATTTGGTAAATGCCAAATACATGGTTATGCCAACTTAGGTAAAGACAAAAAACTGGTTACAGGAGGTGGCAAATAAGCCCAAAAGAGGGTGAGACATTCAACTACCTAAAGGTGGGCGTGAATGATACATGTAATTGTAGGATTATGCCATATGTCCCCTTGCTAACCATTCTAATGTAACCTAAGAAAGCTTAATAATGTGTAAGAAAATAAATATTCCCTACTAATATAAGGAAAATAAAATCCTAGCACAACCTTTTAAGCATACACTAACACCCTTAATTCTAGCTTAGGTTGGTGAAAAGACACAAAGATGGATCCCAACTAGAAGGCCATATCAGGTACCCATGTACAAAACCATTTCTCACAAATGGAGAATAGGAGAAAACCTAGTGGGACAATAATTCCCAAAAGAGAGAAAATAAGACAAGTTTTCTATTACAAGAAAGAATCTCACGCAAGGAAGAAAACCCCTCTAAGATAGAAAGGATAAGGATTATATAGCCTTCCCACAACAAATCAACTATGCCAATAGTTAATGCTCGAAACTAGATGTAGAAGAGGAACCACGATCATCGAACAACGTTCCTCGCACAACGTTCCTCGCCTTAGGAAGAAACAAAAATAAAGGTGTAAGAAGAACATCTTCCCATTCTTGAAAGGAATATGAAGGAAGAAAGTACAAAATATATGAAGTCTTTGAAAATTGCTCATGTGTCTCCATGTCAATGCTGGAAGCTGTCATATTTAAAACAAGTGTTTTCAACCACGCTGAGAAGGATGACAATTGAAAACTTAGTAGAGATGTATGTAGAACAACCTCCAAAGACTCGTGTATCTCCTTAGAGGAAAAAAATGCCTCTCCAAATGCTGATCAAAAGTATCCACACTCATGTCAAACTGTGAGGAATGATCATGTGGAGAATGAACAAGAGGATCCAAAGGTTCCTCAACGATAATTAAAGAAGAATCAACTTCACCAAAGACAAGATGAATGTCATGAATAGTAATTTTCAAGTCTGAAATATAAGACTCCACAAACAAACCTGCAATGTTTGTTAAGTAGTCATCCCATGGAGCTGAATCTGGGAGACGATATATATCTTGCTGCACCAAATCATAAGTAGCCATGAATGTAGCAACACAAGCATCCTCAGAAGAAACAATAGATGGAGGAGATGAAATGTAAGGTTCAAGAACCCGATCTGATGTGAGAATACCCAAGTTCAAGCAAACAAAGTTCTCAAAATCAAAGCTCACACTTGGAGTGTGATCAACAACCAATGGATCAATACCATCACCAGGTTTAAAATATGAAAAGATATACAATTGAGATGCATAATCAACCATCCCAATAACAATTGTCTCTTTGCTTTCCAAGTCTTGAATGATTACCGAATTGGGTGTGAATTCCACAGTCTTCCCTATTCTACCATTGGTGAATGGATGTGTGGAAAGAAGATTGTTTGACAGATGAGGTATACACAAAAAATCATTGAAGGTGCCATCCCCAATATCAATAGAATATTTGTGATATTGCTATCAGGATTCAACTGTGTAAGTGTTGAATATAATAGAATAGAATATAGAATATTTCCTAATTACGGTCATGTAAGTGTTGTTTCCCATCAAAGTAGGTGGCATAACACAAGGATCAAAAGAAGAGAACATAGATTGTGTAGAAGTCATATGATGAGAAGCTCCAAAATCTAGGAGCCATCTCCCTGAATCAATCTTTAACAATACGTAATCCCTATATTTTAGTGCCAAAACTTATAACATTAATCAACACCAGTGAAACATAATGAAATCAATATCAATTTACAAGAGAACACCAGATTTACGTGGAAAACCCAATGAGAGAAAATCACTATGGAATATCTCACAATAGGTGAAAAATATTACTATAAGGGTCACTGCGTGACTTCTAGCCAAGATTCACTTTCTTAGGGAAGCATACAAATGACTTTTTGCAAAGATTGGTTAATTAAGATATAAATAAATGCTTGTCGAGGAGACTCACTTATCTTAGCATATGGTACATGAAAGTGAACTACAATATATAAGCCTTCATCATACATCTTGCAGTAGTCTCTCTAGAATCTAGATGCTTTTGATATGATGTCTCAATCAATCATTCGTCAATTCAGCTCCACCAGTTCCACCACACTTCTGCTTTTTCTTAGATTTAGTTGCGAAGCCACCCAAGATCAAAATGTTCAGTAATTAGTTAGCAATTAGTTTTTGTTCACATTTGGAAAATAGTGGTCGTAGGTCACTTCACTATTTTCAGACTTGGTTTGTGTAATCTCAAACATAACTTCAAAACCACTTGTATGCATATTTGGGCATTCAGTTTTGTAGTAGAATATAAATATGTGCTCTTATTGTATGAACTTTAAGCTTTTGAGCATAAATCAATATAGATCTGAATTATTATCGTCTTGATTGAGTTGCTATGAATTGCTTAAAATCTCTTTAGTCGGCTGTCTTAGAGGAGGGCCTACTCCTAGTCACCGGTTGAAATCTTTCTTTATTGTCTTTATGCGAGGTATGATATTTTTTATTTAATAATTTTGATCTACTTTCATAAAGTGTGAAATTTGTTTATTAATTATTTTGAAAGTCCAATGCAATTGTGAACTCTTTTATAGCTCTATACACACATAAGTGATACAAACTGTTAAATAGATGTTCATTGTCATGTCACCATAATACTATAGATCTTGTCACTTGGCTATGAAAACTCCTGTCGCTAGAATAGTGTTGCATGAATCATTCCAGCTTTAGAAGTTATTATATATGCAATAAAAATTAAAAGTATTTGGTTTGTGTGGTGTGTTCACTTCAAATGTTATTTCTTAATTCAATTGGGATAATTCATAATTAAATACTTGAGTTTTAAGGTACCTTTTAAAGTGAGTTTTCATTAAGTTAGGATTTATTTTAAGAATGCAGTTGTTGTTTATTTCTTTTATTACTTGTATTTCATCCCCATTTAAGGCACTATCTTCATCCCTTCGACAAATAGCCTCAACACCTTTTACAAGTCTACGATTCTCGAATTGACACATCTAGGTACAAATTGAGGAAACCGACATAAGCTTTCCAAAGGCCAATCTAAGTCAAATACAAGAGTAATTTTGCCCCAATTTTGATCCACATTTTTACCCAACATTTTTGGCACCGCTGCCGGGGAAAAGAATTAAACGCTTGAAATTAAAATAAATTAAGTTAGGACCAGTACACCTTGGTGAATGTCTGTACAATTGTCAACCTTGCTAGGATCATTAACATTGGTTTGAAATATTATTAATCATATAATTATGATGAAGGGTACCCCCTTACAAATTCAACACATGCTTTGATACCACTTGATGAAGGGCCACACCTCTCTTACAAATTCATATCCAAACACAAAACAACATAGAGACAAAGAGAACAAAAATACTTCACAAAGCATATATTCATAATGCTCAAAATACTTTATTCCAAATGCTTCCAAATGTTGAAGCATGCTTACAATGCTCTCAAATGCTTGAGGATGAGATCTTTACAACTTCTTGAGAATGAGATCCTTACACCTTCTTACAAGATGAGATCATTACAACATCTTCCAAGATTATCCATTTACAAATGCTCATATGCCTTGCTTATATATGCACTTACCATCCAAGAGATTTCAAACATAAACAATGTGGGATAAAGTAGATAAAACTACCATACTACAAATATTAAATGACACCTAATATGATCCTATGAACTTTTATTAGATGATAAGTTACAAAAAGTAACTTTATGATTTTTTCTAAAATTTTATTTTTCAACTTTCAAAAATCACCCTTTTAACCATTTCCCTTTTTCTTAGGATTTCCTATTTTCTTGAACCCCCTATTCTTGTCAGAATGTTTTTTCCTTTTTTTTCAAGTCCCATTTTTTTTCGAGATTACCTCTTTTTTCAGATCTATTTTTTTGAATCCCAATTTTTTTGGGAATGCTTTTTCTCTCTCCCTCTTGGATGATGCAAGATTTCTCTTACACCCTCGATGCTCCTACATTAGACACCTAGAGAAGGAATTTCTTGTATGAAAATGGATTTACAAAATAGAGTTGAGTGATAGTACCACCCTTTTAGATTGCAAACAATCCTCAAAAACCTCCACCACTAAAATTTGTACCTCTGATATATTTATTTTTCTTCTCTTCCAACACCTAGCTGGAACAAGTATCCTTCCCTGACAATACTACTCTACACTCAACTCTAAACAGACCAGCTCCTTCAAGTGTAACTTTCTTCCTCTAATCTTTCCATAATTCATTGTAATCCAACCACCCGCACCAAAATGCACCTACATTAAACTCTACAACACCATACAAATATTTCTTTGCATACCACACATCACTAGAAAAATCCTCTTGAACTAACTCAACCATAACATGTAAATCAACATTCTCTTTCACTTCATCATACAAATCCATCTCAAATTCAAAATCACACGATTCATAAAATTTACCTTTTCCTTTGAAACGTCTTCTTCACCACCTATAGCTACGGCTGCAACTTCTTCAATTAAGTCATCTTCTTTCTCATTCCATTCACTTGAACTGATCTCTTCTCCAAGCATGGGTTCGTCTTCACTAGGTCCTCGATCAACCTCTACTACACCTTCAGCTTTGTTCGCTTCCTTCATGCCTTCAACAAGACATGTAATTGCTTCACTTCTTTGAGCTCCAACCAAGGCATTCCACATTATCTCCACTACTGCAATCTTCATTAACAAACCATCTGCTTCACTTTGTTTTATCTCCTCTAAAGGAATCTCTTTTGCTGCAACCTCATTATGCTCACATCCATCTTCATAACAATGTTCAGTAAAATCAAATCTTACCTTTGTTTCATTCACTACTATAACTCTTTCTTCATCTTCCTCTTTTTCTATCAATATTTTCAAGCCTTTGCAAAGACTTGCCTTTGTTGAAATTGCTTCGATCTCATTCTCTAAGCCTTTCAATAACTATTACTCAATTTTAGGCTCCTTCGTCTCTTTGTATTCATCCCGTTCCTCTTCTTTTGTGCCACGTGCATGACACTTGATTGTATCTTATTTCTTTCTTGTATTCAAAATATCATTAGAAAGATAAAAAAGAATTACCATCATCTCTTTTTTGATGAAAGGATCTTCTCCTTTACAACTTTGCTTCTATTTTTTTCCATACTCAAGGCCTCACAAAGCCTCAACACAAATCCCCTTATCAACTCTTTTAGGTTCTGTTACAAATTGCCTCACATTCAAAAATCTATTTACAAACTCAGGAACCTCTTCTTGGCAATCCTCTAAGTAGATCTTCTTGCAAGTTGCACATACATATGTAACAAACTTACACACACTCCACTCTTAGGTCCTGGTGCAAACAGTCTCACATTTGATGATCTATTTACACACTCATGAAATCTTGTCCTAAAACTTCTCTTTTTGTAACTTTCTCAAACATTTGTAACAAAATCACATACATCCATCCTCTACCCAATGAATATTTCTAAAAGACACACCTCTAACATTCTCTACCAACTCTTTCTTGGTGAAGAAACTATGTGCACCTTCTACCCAACTTCAATCACTATTGTAGGACAACCAACTTGCTCTAATAAAAAAATCATCCAACCCAAGGTCCTGGTATATATATTTTCACATTCGCTGATCTATCCATACACTCAAAATCTCTGGCTTTGATACCACTGGTGAATGGTACTCCCCTTAAAAATTCAACACATGCTCTGATACCACTTGATGAAGGGCCAGGCTCACCTTACAAATACATATCCAAACACAAAACAATATAGAGACATAGAGAACAAAAATGCTTTACAAAGCATAGATTCATAATGCTAAAAAATACTTTCTTCCAAATGCTTCCAAATGTTGAAGCATGCTTACAATGTTTTAAAATGCTTAATGATGAGATCCTTACAAATTCTTGAGAATGAGATCTTTAAAACTTCTTACAAGATGAGATCATTACATCTTACAAGATCATCCCTTTACAAATGTTCATATGCCTTGCTTATATAGGCACTTACCACCCAAGAGATTACAAACACAACCAATGTGGGATAAAGTAGATATAACTACCTTGTTACACATATTAAATGCAAGATGAAAAATATTAAATGATACCTAATATGATCCTATGAACTTTTAATTACAAAAAAAACTAACTACTTTATGATTTTTTTTAAATTTTTTTTAAAAATCACCCTTTTAGCCTTTTCCCTATTTTTTTGGGATTTCCTATTTTTCAAGATTCCCTATTTTTTTGGATCTCTTATTTTTTTGGGATTCTCTATTTTTGAATCCCCCATTGTTTTGGGAATGCTTTTTTTTTTCTTTTTTCTTTTGGATGATGCAAAATTGCTCTTACACTGTAGATGCTCTTACATCAAAGTGCATGAATCACAATACAAATAACAAATGAAGATTTGTAAAAAAGGGCTTAGCAAGTAGTTCCAAGTAGAAAACTCTAAAAAGAAAAAAAACTATTGTTTCAAAAAGAAAAAGCTAAGCAAGTTAAGCCTGATATGGAAGAGTGTGTCAAGAAGCCTTGTCTTGTTGAGTCCATGCCAAACACATTCCATTGAATACTTGTGATTCCACAAGAGCCATCCTCCACTAGTTCTCTAGATTTTGCCAAGCGAATTGGAGACTCTTTCAAGCTACGCTTAGGTAACCCTGTTGAAACACCATTTTGATTCATTAGACTCCCTGGGGTCTTGAAAATCTTGTAGTATCTGAAATTAACTTGGGCGATAATGAAGGTAATAGAGGAAATGTCCATGAAAATGATGGCCCTAGATATGATCGAGCATTAGTGCATAATAACCCAATTACATTTTAATTTCCCATTGCTCACTATGAATAAGATGACCCGTGAAAAAAATTCCTCATTCTGCCCTAGCTACTTTTAGAGGACTTTCTCTAGAGGAACCTGATATATTTCTATTTGAGTTTGATGTTTTATGCCACAAATAGGATTATCAGACGAATGTGCATAAGCTCAAACTTTTTCCAACTACCTTACAAGATTCAACATTGCGATGGTTCGTGGGTCTTTCTCCGCAATCTATCACCACATGGAATGATATGAAGACAATATTTCTAAGCAAATATAAAAAATACAGAAAGAGGTTTGAGACCATATTTTTCAAATGACACAAAAATAAGATGATCTTTGGAAGAGTTTTTGGAGCGTTTCATTTTCAGCTTGCGAAGATCACGACAAAGTGGCCTTAATGGTGATATCATTAAAATGTTGTTTATTAGAGGAATACATGATGAAAGTATGGATCCCTTCAATCTAATAGGCGGGGGTGATATTTCTAAAGTAAATTTTGAGGGAATTTGTGATGCTTGCACGAATTATTCGAGGTCACAACGTTTGGTAAGAAGTCACTCCAATAATTATGCCATTCAAGGAAACTCATTAGGTATTTTGAAACATGAATTAGGTACATTATTAGATGATTTGAAGACTGATCTCTTAAATCATGTAGTCAAAGAAATTGATACATTTTAGACTCGTCAAAAATAAGAATGAGTCAATAAATCCCTAGTATTCCTTTTCCCTATCTGCATGAAGAAGCACAATAGTGATGAATGCGTCTATGGTGAAACTTAAGTCTCATCTCTAGAGGAAGCTAGGAGGAGCACCATTTTGTAACCCCTTCCTGTAGATATTGTATGCACCCTAAAATGGTCGCCTAGACTATGGGCCCCATTTATCATTTTATCAATTTATCAAATTTCTCAATCAATGCTTTGGAACATTTTCAATTCAAATCAATTTCCTTGATCAAATTGTAATTAATTCAATTATTTCAATATTTTCTAAGGTTTGATCATTTTTATTTAATTAAAAGATTTAATCTCCCTTTT
>MU225553.1:6646659-6660352 GCA_018584345.1 Thuja plicata | reverse complement strand
CATTTAATTAAATAAAATTCTTCTAATTTATTTAATTAAAAGAAAATCCCTCTTTTAATTAAATAAATAAAAATCCCCACTTAAAGCACTTTATTTGATGAAAAAGGAAATAAATTAAATAAAAATCTTTTTTTCTTCACATCTTCCTAAGTGGTGGGATTTTTGTCTCTTAATCATAGCCTTTGATTTTTGCCTCTTAATCTCAACCGTTCACTTTCTTATATAAGGAAATCTCTCCTTATTTTCATATCTTTTTTTATTTTTATAGTATTGTTATGCTGCAGGTTTGGAGAGCAATTTTGGAGGAGGATTTGAGCACTTTGGCTTGGATATTGCAACTTCTCTCTTCTTGCCTTCTTCTTGCATCCATGGCTATTCATGTAGATTAGATTCATGCTTATTTTCATAGATTAAACTTGCATATTTATTTTCATAGATTAATCATGCATTGTTATCATTTAGATTAATTTCATTTCATGCATTGCAATCATATAGAATAGTTTTCATTTCATTGCATATTGGATGATCATGGAGACTAGCATCCTTATTTTTTCTCTTTGAATCTCCCATTTCATGTTGTACTTGTAGGGGCACAACTAGGTCAATCTGAGGGCCTTCATCACACACCTTTGCACTCCATGACTAGGGAGCTATGAGTCGATATTTGAGGCCTCATTCTTGAGAAACCTTGAATGGAATGATTCATAGAAGTGTGACACATTGTTAACACATAAATATGACTGTGATTATATATTCTGAAGAGCAAGTGTACTTATGGCGCCATGTAGGCTTTGACCACCATGAGCCATACCCATGAAATGATTGGCGATTATCTGGCGCCTTCCAATTAGGAGAACAATTTTCTCAACCTAGATGGTTTAGAGGTTGGAAAGAACCTCCACACTATCCTTAGTGGTCACAACAATATCTGCATGCTCCATGGCAGTGACATGCGTGGTGAACCACACCTCCATCATAAGCACAATATCCATCTTACCCATCATATTTTCCACTACCCACAATAAGTCCCTATCAATAGCCACAACAATGCTTGTCACCCATTCCACCAGCTTCCACTCAACCATCTAGTTGTACTCAGCCACCGAATGTGACTCACATGCTTTCCCAACCGTCATATAATTCCAATAATAAGGTGGCCCAACCTGTGTACAATAATGAGGTGGTAGGCTATCCAACTGTAAGGACTGCGACCTCAACAAAGGCGCCACATCAACAATATCCTCAAGACAAGGGAGTCAGTCAACACAGTCAAATGTAAAACCCACATATCAACAGACAAATATATGATTTTCCTTAACTTCAAGAAAGAAAAACAAGGTTCGACCAAAATCTACAGAATAGATTATGCGACACATGGGTCCATAGTAAAGAAGAGTGTCGAATAACTGTCGAAAACACCCAATACATCACATGTCATAAAACATTAAAGACATAACATAATTCAACCAAGTTGTCGAATTAACAAAAGCAAAAGAGAGACTTTGACCAATCTGTCGAAGTGCAATAAACTTAAGATCTTAACTTACAAAGAAACAAAGATTTACAAGAGTCGTCGACTGACTACCATAAGAGTGAAATATATATACAATAGACCAATGGTCAATACAAAGATGCATAATATGTTATACAAGATGACCTTCCTGACAGGAGCTCCAGAGACCTGCTACACACAAAACATCAGGGCAAGAATATTGTAGGAGTGCGTTTCCACCCTACCACAAAGCAGTTACGCTTCCCCATAATCTTTCCTGACATGAAAGATACCCAGCCCAGATCGAGGTAGTCTAAACAAGAAAAGGTGAGAGGAGTAATGGAATTGGTCCATATAAACTTATGAACTTTATATAATGAAATTAAAGCATTCCAATGCCTTAGAAAATAACATCCTTCTCTGAGTAGTCTAAACATTTGCAAGTTCTCATTTCCATCTCATATAAAACAATCAGAGACGGTTCCAAAATCATAACTGTGCAATCAGTGTTACAATAGAGAATTACCGAAACTCATAAAGCATCATACTCTTTGTCTTTGAATTACACATATAAGTACATCAAGGAATCCAAAACATTTCACAAATAGAAATATTCCTTTCATAACTAAAATAGGACAATCAAACGGAGTTCATGGAATCCAAATGCAAATCCACAAAAGAACTCATAGTCATGCCGAAGTTATCATATTCCTAACAAAAGCTAACAAAAGCTATCATATTTCCCAAGAATAGTTATACAATAGAAAGCATCACCCTTCTAACATCAGTACAAAAAACCTCAAGTTCTCAATTCTACATAAATCAAGCATCAGAGAGTTGATAAATGTGTGACTGTTAGATGTCACATAAATCAAATTCTATAAGTAGACTAAACACAATCTTTACATAAAGAGCTGGTATTATGCTCCTATAAAGACTCCATTTATTAGGCCATAGACACTCATTGGCTTTGTCTCACTATTGTCAAAAGTATGAACATGCTAGCTTGATAGGTTTGAAGGATTAACTTATATGTCATTTATATCCTTAATAAAAGCTCAGCATAACTAACATCGTAGTTATTAAAGGTGATTGAAGCTATATTTTTCCTTTAATTTAGCTCGAGAAGTATCAAGTTAAAATCTAACATATTTGGTTTCCCATTTATTGTCGTGCTATTTTCAAAGACCACTAGCAGTTGTAAACATAATTGAAGTATTGTTCTATGGGAAAACTCAGAAAAATGATAAGGACACCATTGTCGTTAAGGACTAGAGTTAAAGATGTCTCGTAATTGGCAAACAATGCGTGCCTAATAACAAAATTATGGTGTTAAAACCACAAATCGTGTGATTTAGTTCTAAAAGTTCATGAATATCTATTTTCCATACTATTGAAGTTGAATGGCTCACAATGAGCCCACCAGGGATCAAGTCTTGCTGAGTGCAAGGCTCTGTCATCATAAGGGATGAGGCTGGGATTGTGCCTTGGGAAAATTTGGTGGCGTGGATGCCCCTCAGATTTTTATGTAAGGACAGCGACCTTGACAAAGGTGCCACATCAGCAATATCCACAAGACAAGGGAGTCAGTCAACACAGTCAAATGTCAAACCCACATATCGACAAACAAATAAATAATTTTCCTTAACTTCAAGAAAGAAAAACAAGGTTCGACCAAAATCTGCAGAATAGATTATGCGACACATGAGTCCATAGTAAAGAAGAGTGTTGACCAATTGTCAAAAACACCAATACATCACATGTCATAAAACATTAAAGACATAACAAAATTTGACCAAGTTGTCGAATTAACAAAAGCAAAAGAGAGACTTCGACCAATCTGTCGAAGTGCAATAAACATAAGATCTTAACTTACAAAGAAACAGAGATTTACAAGAGTCGTCGACTAACTATCATAAGAGTGCAATATAAATACAATAGACCAATGGTCAATACAAAGATGCATAATATGTTATACAAGATGACCTTCCTGATAGGAGCTCCAAAGACCTGCTACACACAAAACATCAGGGCAAGAATATTGTAGGAGTGTGTTTCCACCCTACCACGAAGTAGCTACCCCCCCTCTGCAATGTGAAGAAATTACCAATTTTTCATAGTTAATAAGTAAAACATATACATGGTAAATGATAATCAAATTGTAATACATACCAAGATTCTCTATATTGCGTTTGTATGAGTGCATCAACAAGGACACTTATGTGATACCTCCAATCCACAAGAAGACACACAGATGATCTGGAGTTGGAGGAGCACTACACACTACATCAATCTGGTGGGAAGGATGGTACTTTGAATGAAAAAGAGACTTGTCTCATATGCAAATCTCCTCCCTTCATCCTCCATCAAAACCCTTGCAAATATTGCCATAAAAGGAAAAAATATATACATTGTTATTATGTGGTTGCGAACTCAAGATGATCTACAAATATGCTATCAATGATTTACGTCCAAGATAGGGTGTTCTCCCAAGATGAAACATGGTGGATGGAGACTCTAAACATAGTGCCAAAATCTGATTGCAGGAACCAAAATGACCCAAGGGAGAAAGAGAAAGGAAAGTTAAGATATTTTGGTGATGGTCCTGACGGCTATCTACACTCTTTCCTTGCCTGCTACTTCCTCCAAGTGATTTCCTCACTTATTTTAACAATTTTCCCAGAAACTATCATTCAACTCATCTTCATATACAACTTTTACACCATTACCATCGTTGATTCTAATATTTCCCCGACATGTTGTGAAGAGACTGTTGGTTTTTCACAATAGAAAGCTTTCTTTTCCCCCCAACCAAACAAGAGACATCACAAGCAATTGTTGTCACAGATTTCCCTGATTCCTCCCATTACTAGAGTAGCGAAAGAAAAACCTCCCCCAAAATGTAGAGCAGTTACCCCCCCAAAAATACCATGCATAATGATGACACTCCAAAAATAGGTTCGTAACTACCATTTTTTTGCATAAATATTTGTCATAATAATGGTAGTAATTCAGATAACGTTACCAAAGAGAGGCCCACTCTCTCTTAGTTCCACTAATTTTGGATGCCAACTCTCTATTAATTCCATTAATTTAGGATGCCAGATATTTTGGTTTTGACACCAACCTATCTTGTTAACACACTAAAAAGTTGGAGTACATTTGAGATCACGAAAGAATCTCCAGGGGCCAACCATGACAAAGGTTGATGGCACTCAAGAAGATGTCATAGAAGAATCACCAAAGCCTTCATTTATTTATATATTCCAAGAACAACCACCAAAACTAGTAATCTCTCTATCTTCTTTTGACTTTATGAATGAGTTGTACAATGTTAACATTAAGATACCTCTTTTTCAGGCAATTCATGATGTCCCAGTGTATAATAAATTAGTTAAAGAATTGTGTGTGCGAAATAAAAAGAAGAAATGTGATCCAAATACTGTTCAGGTCATTTAGCAACTTGTAGACTTAATGGTAGGAAGGAGCTCTGTCCCTAAGTGTGCCGACCTAGTAAGCCCAATGATCAAGGTGCGTATAGGTAATGTTTTTGTTCCAAATAATCTTGTGGATCTAGGAGCTTCTATTAACGCCATGACTAATGAGACCATGGAAAAATTGGCTTTACAAAGCGTAATGCCAACACCAAGAGTCTTATAAATAGAAGATCAATATGTAGTAAAATCCAAAGGTATGGTTGAAGACATTATTATTTTTGTTGATTCATGGGAATATCCCATTCATTATGATTTTTCAACCTAAAATTATGTTGGGGGAGTATCCCTTAATTTTAGGTAGACCTTGTTTGAGAGTTGTTGATGCTTTATTGTAGGTCTGGAAATTTGGTGATCTTGAATGGGGATAAACAAAGCATTTGATGTTGTATCCTGGAAATAAAGGAGCCTTTATGGATCGATAGTGATTTTGATGAGACTTTGCCTATTCTGAAAATTGATCAAAGTAGAGATGTTGAAGAAAAGAGTAAAGATAGTATTCTTAATAATTTATTTCAAAACCTTTATGTGTTTAATGATATTTTAGAATATATGACTTTGCACTCTAATATCAATGATAATTTCCCATTCAGAAAATTTCCTTTGGTAGGAGATTCAAGGTCTATTAAATATTTTCTTACTTTGCATCAATTATTACCACATACTTGCATCTATGGTTCCTTTTTAACATCTGAAAATTATGATCCATCTTTATATTCTTCCCAACTTTTTTCTATGAATACTCCTTTTCAATCTGAGGCTATGGAAATCCTTCGTGGTAAAATGCTTAATGTAAACCCAAACCTGAGTAGCTCCTGATTAAAATATTTGTTTGAAATGCCACCTTCCCTGAAAGAAGCTTTTTCCTAGGAAGACCAGGGCATGCAAGGCAACCATCCTGCAACTTGTAGGCATGATATATGTATGTATTGTAACAGAGGGAAATAAGGAGATGGGGTAAATAGGTAAATTCACATCTCCCTTTTTACAATTGCATATTTGGAAGGAAGATGCCCCACTAGCCTCAAGAGGAGACTCAAGTGGTAAATGAGACAGTGATCCTTCACTAAATAAAAAAATAATGAAAATACAAATGATGGGAAAATATAACGTAAATGATAATTTAGATAAGTTACTAAAAAATAGGAAATACAAATAGGTATAGAATGATAGAAAGATGGAATATACAGAAATGGAAACCATAATGTAGATCTAACCTGTGAATGAAATTTGAGAGTATAATGTATAGTACATGACAAATTTGGTGACCTGTACCTAGGTACACAATGGTTTTGGCGATCTATACCTGGTGTTTTTGTCTAAATTTCTTGGGGATCTTTCGACAAGTTTTGAACTTTCTAGATTTTGTACAACATCTCTGTAACCTTTCCCTACACAAAAAAAATGGGGAAAAAGGTTGTCTAAAGGGGTTTTCCTTGGTTAAACCTTGGTTTAGGAATCAACCTTGAAAATGATATGAAATTGCGTAAAGAAAAGTATGTTAAAAGGTAAATGTTTGATTCACCTTGCATAAACCCTCATGAAGGGATGTAGAAATTGCTTGAATATACTTGAAATTAAATGATTTGACCTTGGAATGTAATATACAATCAAGGATGACCTTACAAATGCATAGATTTATGAATGTCGGTCCTAGATCTTGAATGTAGATATGTTTGATAATCGCTTGCAATGAAGGAGATAGAATGTGGATGAAAGAAAGGATGTTCTCTCTTGATTGAAAATTCCTCTACTTGGACATCATGGGAGAGAAAATTGCTACAATTGGAGAAGATTACATTTGACTTGAATTATCTTGAAGAATTGGAGACTTCGAGAAACTTGATCTTGGATTTTTGCCTTCAAACTTTGAATCCAATTGCTCAATTTCTCTTGATTTCTTGGAAACTTGATAGTAAATGCTTAAACTTGATAATGGATACCAAAATGAGGAGAGATAGGGGGTTTTTATATTCAATCCATCATTTTGGGATTAAAAAATAATACATCCCAATCACGGGATCAAATTTACTGCTAATATCTCAACATAGGCCCTTGGGCCAAATTTGAGCCACAATCCTCAGGGATAGGACACCAAACTCGTTCTGTCCCAGAGACATGATGGTTTTGGTGTCCTGTACCTTGGAGAATGAGCCAAAATTTGGATAGGGTGTCGATATAGGTGAAAAGACACGGGAGGAAGAATGACAAGTTTCCAGGATCAAGCATAACAAGCATTCAGACCTCGAATCACTAAAATGTGATCTAATAGGTCCTAATAAAGAATCTAGTTATGAGTGTTAAATTTTTATGATAATAAATTTAGCCCCCACTTTAGTGGGAGTATGAGACAAGATCATGCTCACGGTAAAGTAGATCAATGCATAAGAATGATCTTATCAAGGTCGAGGAGACAAAGAAACGTCAAGCCTCCAAGTGACTTAAGTCTTCATCAAATCCAAAACCAGGATAAAGGAGACATCACTAGAGAGAGAGAGAGAGAGAGAGAGAGAGAGATTGATCTTATCAAGGTCAAAGAGATGTGTTATTCTATTCAACCCATCAAAGATGACCAATCTTTAAGGAAATCATTTTCTCCATCAATGGATCCAAAAAGATGACTAGACCCACGGAAAGAATGTTAGAAACACTGAGGGGGGGGGGTGAATCAGTGTTTGTCTATTTATTCTATTTCAGTAACTTTAAAAATTAATCAAATATATATCAATTGAATCTTAACATAAGAACACATAACACATGATATGATTATGGGGAAACCTTGATCAAAGGAAATCCTGGTGGGAATTAGTACCCAAAATATTGCACTAGTATAATGAACCTGTTAAAGTTCCTTTGCCCTGTTAGGACCAGTCTTTACAATGCAAGTATAATGACCTGGTTAAGGGTTTGAACCTATTAGGAGTCTTTTACAGATAACCCTGTTAGGGGTGAGGAATCACTGTCCAAGAAGCTCACTTCTCAGTAGGATGAAGGATACAACCTCCTTGATAATAGATATACACTATATCTAAAAGTGAACTGTTGTATGTGACACACTTGTCTGATTAGTTCTGGTTATGCGCTGATGCTCTTATACTCTTAAAGAGCTTTATCTCATTCTGACATCTTATCATGTACTTTTATATCTCTACTCTGCTTATTTATTCAACGACACTATCTAATAAAACTTTGCATGTTATATATATGTTCATGCCTGAATAGACATGACCATAAACAAGACCTTATTCCACCCAAAAACAGTATTCACAATGCTTCCAAACAAATTAGCTTAAGCATGTTTACGATAGTAATTAAGACATGATTACAAACATACTATAATAGGCGCTTGGCCTTTACATATTAAAATATTATACGCTGATCCAAAAACTACAGTCGGCTTCATACTCTATTTTCTGAATTGCTAGTGTACTTGATCTTTCTGTAAATTGTCCGTACTGACATTCTGTACCATGCGTGTATAGGGTAAGAATAAAAACATATCATAGAGCTTATGTCTGAAGGTGTTTAGTTTGAGTCAGTCGTATGCACATGCGCTAGTGCTCTGATCGACTGTATATCTCTATTCTGCTCTGTCTTTTATACTTAGCCATTTTGTCTTACAAGTTTACTTGACAAAACTTCATATGAATTTGTTTCCATAATGAAAACACAAAATAAGTCACATTCTCCCTGAGAGTCAACTTGCCAACAATCTCCCCCTTAGTCATTAATGGAAACAAAGGAATGTGGCCAAGTTACTCAAACTTAGACTAACACCAAAAAAATTGTATGTCATCTTCTTCTATTCATAATTCTTGACATATATATAACATATACACATACTCCTTATATACATTACTCCCCCTTTGACATTAATGAAAAAGGTGTCAAAATTTTGAGTCCTTGAGTACTTACTCTGAGTATACATCTGGATAAGCTATCTGCAAATTCTTTATCTCTTGCTACCAGAATGCCTTTAATGCATCAATTGTTTGTAGATGGGCGCATAGGGCATATGTAAGCTTTTCCATCTTAGTTAGATCCATGCTGGATCCTTGATCATAGGTAGCAATGGTTGCATCTATCTATTTGATGTACTCATTCAAAATTGCTAAGGAGGGCGCAAGTGCATTTCTTAGTTGAGTCTGCCTGATTCTTATCTTACTGATCTCCATTTTAGCTTTTTCTATCTTGTCTATCTGCCCTTGATAAATATTGTTGCAGATGTTTATGTCTTGAGATGATGTCTCAACTAATTGTCTTATGTTGTCAACCAAGATATCTGCCTCTTCTATCTTTTTGATATGCTCAGAGGTGATTTTGCCTCTGTACATGCAATTTTCTATTATCTTTCTGCCTTTTGATGCCAACTCTTTCAATATTGTCTGACCAATCTTTAATGACTTTAAATCTAAAGAAAAATTCTTTACCAATTCATTCAATCTTTCTTTTTTATACTCTTCTTTTGCAGTTTTAGTAGCTGAGTCTACTAAACTTGTAAAGTGTTCCTTGAAGCTTGTTAGGATGCTATCTACATCATCAACTGACTGAATTTTAGCCACTTTCTTGTCTGCAGGCACTAGGTCATTCAGAATGTTCACTGACTCCAAAAAGAGAGGGTTTCTCATAACTAGTTTCTCTTTGGCTTTTTGCATGGCTAGGACACTGATCTTGATCAAGTCTTCTTCTCCCCATGCATCTAGACTTGCTGAGTCAGTAGTTAAACTTGACAACAATGAAGTTTATGGTTGAATGGATGGGGTGAATATAGTATTCTAAATAGTATCCATACATTCACTTTTTACTGGGATCTCCATAACTGGTGTTTCATTAGTTTGATTGTCTTCCTCTTTATTCAAATTTGTTGAATCTTTAGAGGGAACTTCATCTTGTAAAGATGTGTCATCAGTACATACCTTCTTAGTCTCTTCAGTGCTTACAAATAATTTTTAAAATTTGTCCATATCATTTTCAGAAGTGGTCATGGATATCTTGATATCATCAATCACAATAGTTTCTCTTGAATCTTTGACTGTATCAGAAGCTATTGAAACTGAGGGCGCTGAAACCTGTGGACCTGTCTTAGGTGCATTTTGAATCACTGGTTCTTTAACCTGTTTGGGAGGATCTGGAGTTACCTTTGCTATAGGCGCCATTGATGGATACCTATGTCTATCTAGAAATATCCGCTCAAATGCTTTCTGAGTCTCTTCTCCAACCGGATCATACTCCTTATTCATGATATGAAGTGTTCTAGTTTTGGTTTTGAGATGAGGTTTTACTAAATCCAATAGTATAGCTTTCTCATCATGTGAGAAAATAGGGAGAAGACTATCTAATGTCTCTTCTCTTATCCTCATATCTTCTTCAATTGCTTGCCTCTTTAATAGGTCCAGTATGTTCCATACTTTGTCTGGTATGACTATCTTGAGTTCCAATACTGACTTTTTGAACTTGATCATATGAGATATAATCATTGAATGAATTTCAGATTTGTCTATCTCTTGATATTTGTCATAGACATTCTTGATAGATTCTAGTCTTCCTTCATTAACAATTCTTTTCTTTAGGACTGTTAGACTAGGCTTGAATCCTACCTCAGAAGGGGCTTGAGTGTTCTTTACCTTGCTCCTTGTGGTCCTTGAGGATGGATGACTTGTAGGAACTTGCTTCTTCCTTCTGGTTAACTTACTGGGTACAGAAGGTGGAGAGGATTCTAGATCAATGGTGGTTGATGGTGCAGATATACCTTCATCAGATTTATTCTTCTTCTTCTTAGGCATATCATCAAACTTTTCCATTTTCACTTCTGTGGGATTTTTCTCAAGTTCTTTAGCTATCTTAGCTTCCCTAGCTCTGTCTAGGTCTTCTTGTGTAACACCATGAACTTTTAGGATATTTGAAGTAATCCTTGATGCCTTCCTCTTGTTGTCTGCACTGTACAAGACAAAATCAACTTGATTTGTCTTTTCTTTGTAAGTACCCCGTCTAGGTTCATTGAGATCCTTGGGAGCAGATAGGAGAACTTGTGCATAACATTCCAAAACATGTTCTTCAACTTCATATCCGAGAGGGTGAATCCATTTTGTTCTGGGCTCAACTGCCTCCATGCAAGTATAGTCAGTTGCCATCATGAAGCATATGGTGTCTTTGTATTTCTCAACTATCTTCTCAGGTATCCTGAACCTTTTCTCCATTTTAATCCTGAGAGTTTTGATATCCATGTCCATAGAATCCTTTACGCTGCTCTCTGATGAAGCCTTGAGTGATATCTGAGACATAGTAGGTTTACTCTTGTCTAGGTAAAGATTGGCAACTTTACCTACTATGTGGAAGTAGAGATAGATGATCAGTGAGCCAAACCTAAATATCTTTCTCTTGTCATGGTTAATAAATCGAATGTTGTCAATCAATTGAGCGTGCATTATCTCACATAGATTATATTGAGTATTATCTTTCACCATCTTTACTGCTACTAGGACAGTAGCTGTAGATACACTATTTAGTCTGCTTGCGTGCTAAAATTTGTAACCTAGTATCATGGTGACCAGTTTTATGTCATCTTCCTTAATGGGATCAACTGTCATACCACACCTATCACTTCTAGATAAACATGCTTGTTCAACCTGATTTTTCATATCTTTACTAGTTGGAAGAACTAGTCCTATATTAGGAAGTCCAGTCATGTCATGAATTAGGTCTGCAGTGATATGGATGGGAATTTCTCCAATCCAATAGAGATCATCATGAATTCTGCTCAACAACATTTTCACCCATTTTGGCTTGTAAAATTTGTGCGCATTGGAATACTAAAAAATAGGGTTATCAATGAGATGCACGTATTCATCCTTGAATGAATAGTCTGGTTTCATCATTGAAGCCATAAGAGTTTCTATGCTATTGTCCCCAACGGTTTCCTTCTTATAGTAGATGTAAGCGTGAATATCTTCCATGTGTACGACTCCTAGCGGAGTCTTAGAGAATGCCCCTTCTATATCATCTAGAATAGACTTGAATGGATGTTTTTGAAAGACAAATCTCTTCCTTTCAGTAATTTCTAATACTACAGGGGTTGCCATACTCACTTGTTGATCGACTAAATAGGGTTCCACCATAATTCAAAATGACGCAAATGCTAGGGTTCCGTTTCAACTTGCAATCTGTTCACAAACTAATCAAATCAATACCATTGAATGCTTTGATGCTTAGTGATCCTATGATTTGCAAATTTTATGATCTCAGATGTAAACAATGAGGATAAACGATTGTTTACCAACTTATATAAAGGTTATTGCATTTAATGCTTGCTACCGTACGCAGTTTCCATTGAGAGTTTCAAACTTTAATCTAAATGAAGTAAAGGTAATCCGTGCATGCATACAACCTTAATTCATGATCACATACATGAATCCATAGGCACATACTCGAAGGTGAGTATACCAGCCACGCAGGGGTTCAGAGCTAGATGGCTCCCCCTAAGACCATGAGGGTCAACTATACAGAAGTAGAAGGTGCATCCACTGAGGATGCATCTACTACCTTGTTGTCTTCATTATTTTTCTTTACTTCAACCCAAATTTTATCTGAATTAGTTTTGGCTTGCACAAACTTAACTTCTCTTGATCTTCAAAAAGAGACTTTTTAGGATTTTCTTGTCTTTGTGTTCTTGACCTGCAAAATCTTGAGATGTGCCCAGCTTTTCCACATGAATGACAAATGATAGGAGGTCTGATGTTATTATTCATCATGTTGCATTGCTTAGCTATGTGTCCATTGTAATTACATATTTGACATGTAATATTCTGCAAGTTTCTTTGAGGTTGATTTCTCTGATTATATTGAGTCTAATTCCTTTGGTTTCAGTGTGATTGATTTATTTGATTTGTCCTACAATGAATAGCCCTGTGACCAAAATTATTATAGGAGTAACAATAACCATTAAAAGGTCTTACTTCTTTACAATCTCTTGCCAAGTGTCCATGCTTGTTACAAGCATAACAAGTTCTATTAACTTTCTTGAGTTCATATTTAGGTGGTTCAGTTTTAGTCTCTGCAATATTCTCCTCTTTCTTTGCTTCTGTAGATGCTTCTTGTGCTTTCTTTGTTTCTTTCATCGAATTGATTTCAATTTGAGCTACACTGTATCCCATACTAGTGGTATCACCTTTTAACTTTTGTGCATACAGTTGTGATTGAATCAGATCAGAACTTGTGTGTAGTTTATCAATCTTATCTTTTTCTCCTGATAATTTAGATTCTATCTTTTTCTTAATGTTTTCTAATTCCAAGATTTTCAAGTTCACTTGCATAAGTTCATCATCTAATTGTTTTCTCTCTTTGGTCTTTTCTCCAATGACTGTTAGGCTATCTGTAAGTTGTTCATTCAGATCTTCAATTTTATCTTTCAAAGACATGTTCTCTTCATTCAGCTTCTTGACCATTTTTCCCAAGTCATTGGTAGAGCAATCTTTCAGATCTTTCCTTAATTTCTTGATAAGCATTTGAGAGCCATCAACCTTTAGTTTTAGTTCTTCATTTTCTTTTTCAGATTTGTCTAGATCTTCAAGGGTTGCTTCAAGATTCTTTTTCAGATGTTTCACTTCTGCTGAATCCATGATCTCCTCAAGTGGTTAAACTTCTTTTACAGAGGACCAAAGCTCTGAAACCAATTGTTAGAAAGACTGAGAGGGGGGGGGGGGGGGGGGAA
>MU225553.1:6630719-6646595 GCA_018584345.1 Thuja plicata | reverse complement strand
AACACATGATATGATTATGGGGAAACCTTGATCAGAGGAAAACCCTGGTGGGAATTAGTACCCACAAATATTGCACTAGTATAATGAACCTATTAAAGTTCCTTTGCCCTGTTAGGAGCAGTCTTTATAATGCAAGTACAATGACCTGGTTAAGGGTCTGACCCTGTTAGGAGTCTTTTACAAATAACCCTGTTAGAGGTGAGGACTCACTGTCCAAGAAGCTCATTGCTCAGTAGGATGAAGGCTACAACCTCATTGATAATAGATATACACTATATCCAAAAGTGTACTGTTGTATGTGACACACTTGTCTGATCAGTTCCGGTTATGTACTGATTCTCTTATACTCTTAAAGAGATTTATCTCATTCTGACATCTTATCCTATTCTTTTATATCTCTACGCTGCTTATTTCTTTGATGACACTATCTAATACAACTTTGCATGTTATATATATATGTTCATGCCTGAATAGACGTGACCATAAACAAGACCTTAGTTGGCCCAAAAACAATATTCACAACGCTTCCAAACAAATTGGCTTAAGCGTGTTTACAATAGTAATTAAGACATGATTACAAACATACTATAATAGGCACTTGGCCTTTACATAATAAAATATTATACGCTGATCCAAAAATTGAAGTCGACTTCATACTCTATTTTTTGAACTACTAGTGTACTTGATCTTTCTGTAACTTGTTCGTATTGACATTCCGTACCATGCGTGTATACGGTAAGCATAAAACATATCATAGAGCTTATGTCTGAAGGTGCTTAGTCTGAATCGGTTGTACGCATGTGCACCGATACTCTAATCGACTGTATATCTCTGTTCTGCTCTGTCTTCTATACTTAGCCATTTTGTCTTACAAGTTTACTTGACAAAACTTCATATGACTTTGTTGCCGTAATGACAACACAAAATAAGTCACATTCTCCCCGAGTGCCAACTTGCCAACAAAGAATTCTCTCTAAAGGGATCAAGAAAAAGAAGATTAGTCCTTAAGAAAATTTTTGTCTTCGTTAAGAGATCTAGAAAAGGAGGACTGGTCCTTAAGGAAAGAATTGTCTCCATTAAGGGATATAATAAAAATTTGAACACAAGGATAAAATTGTCTCCTTATCCATCTACAAGAGAGATTGCATTGGATCATTGTGTGTGTGTGTGTGTGTGTGTGTAAATTTGAAACAAGGAGTGAAGTGTATACGCCCAGGTTAAAGCGATTGCAAACACCTTAATGGGAGAAATGATTTAAACAAAACATACAATCACCCACAAGAAATGTTTCCACTATGAGATTCCCCTAAGAAAGAACAAACCAAGGGAAATTAAATGCATGAAAAAGGAATAAAAAGGGATCTACTATCTCAGGGGTTAGCATGGTGACCAAGATGATACTATCATCATCCCCTAGAGGCAGTAGAACTCGAAGAAGAGTACGTAAGATTCACAAATAAGGATCTTTTTGGAACGACATCATAGAGACAAAAAAGAGTAGGTACTACCATTTTGCACCATCCCCAATTACACAACACAAAGGTACATTTATGAACAATAGAACATGCATGACATGTCATGTACATATAGAAGAAATGAGATACAAATAGAGGAATGTCACAACAGATTGATTCCTTTATTACCTTGCACCAACAAAGAAACACAGGTTGTCTAAAGAAATCTAAACAAACCATATAACAAGTAGCACATCATGAGGGAAGAACATTACAACATGAAACCAAAAAGAATCCACCACACAAGAGGAGCTAGTCAAGCATATCACCTTCCCCCCATCTTGTCTATAAATTTTAGGGAAGGTGGGAAACACACAAGAGGAGCAACATCAAGCACGGAAGATGGACAAATAGCTAGTTCCAAACAATGACCACTCTTTGAAGATGGGTCACTTTGTTCATCACTAGGAATACGAGATAAATCTTTTGCAAGTCTAGCTAGTGAATCATGATTAACATCAATAAGCTCATACATATCGTCGAAATCACTAGCATGGATATCATCATTAGTTGCAATAGGAGCATCAAAAAAATCATCATCAAGAGTACCTTTCTCGTCCAAATTAAATGTAATAGAATCCAAGATACAAATAGAATTATCATGTCTGTTTAATTTCATCTTCTTCAAATTTACTTCCTTCTTTGGGCCATGAATAGGTTGATCAAAGGGAATCAAAGCATCAATAGGTATTTTAGGTGAAGAAAGGTTTTGAGAAGAAAATTCATGGGCTCTAGAACAATGTTTATGACGGAGATCATGAGCACAATGGTTAAATTTGGTTTTGTTTGAGATTTTATTTGGTTTAGGATCAATGAACATTGGGCCCTTTTCTTCTTTAGGAGGAATAACGGAAGGAACCCCACTAGATTGAGAGATAACATCGATGAAATGTTTATAAGATATAGGTGGAATGAAAGCATATATAGGAGGTGTGGAAGGTGTAGAAAGAAGTCCAGTTCTAGAACAAGGAAATAGAATATCCTTATGATTGATCTGTTCACAAATATTTTGGATTTTGTATTTCTGATATGATTGAAAGAGATCGCATTTGCAAGATTGGGTTCATTGAGGTATAGAAGGACAAAATAAGTCAAGGTCAAAGGACTCTCGAGGCATTGAAGGATGGTAAAGACTATGGTTAGTAGTGATGATTTTTCCTTTATGGGGAAACTTCAAGCACTTATGGATAGGAGAGACAAATTTCATGGAGGCAAGACAAGGAAGACTGAGTCTAACTTGAAACTGATTAGAAGTCAGGATGACAACAAAGGTGACATCTAGAGTTTTACCACCAACTTCTACGAGAAACATAATATAACCATGGATAAGATAAGTGAAACCATTGCATGTTTGGATCATCACATAAAATTTTTCATAGAAATCACATTACAATTGTCTATTGTAAAGATGTTCTTCAATTCACATTCACCATGCAAGTAGGGTCAACAATGACACCATAAGAAAAAATATCATTAACCTTTGCAATAGTGTAATAAGGACCAACGGGTGCTTTAATTGTCTCACTAGGATCAAAGGTAATGCAAAGCTCAGGTTTAGGTTCAAATTAAAATTGGTCAATAGGATTGACAACATTGTTGGCTTTAGTACACTTATTGTCGTAGGCAACAACATGAGTGGATGAAGAAGGTAAAGAATGTGTAGACTCAATGGTATTGGTTGAATGAGACGACAAAGGATGTGTATATATTTGCATTTTTCTGTTGGGAGGTGTTATAGATTTGTTTCCTTGATCATTAACACCTTAAATAGATATAGTATTAGAATCCATGAGGTCTTTAATACCATATTTCAAATGAAAACACTTTTCAGTATCATGGCCAGGTTGATGATGTTATTGAAAATAAAATTTGTGATCAAAAGATTTGGGAAAAGGTTTGAATATGTCAATTGGTTTAATATGAGGAAGATTTAAAACTTTAGCATTAATCCACTTCAACATCACATTATGAAAAGATTCAAAAAGTTGTGTGAAATTACAAGAAGTTCTAAAAATAGATGACAAAGGAGCCACACCTTTGGATGCTGCTACCCCTTGCTCATCAACATTGTTGGATGAATTATTGATCTTGATAAATTTTTTGGGTTTATAAAACTTGTTATAGGACTGGGATGCAACATCACTCTTATCAACTGGAGCCTTTGGAGTGGTGTTCTCAAACTTACTCACTTGAAGCGTATACTTATGAAGCATTGCACAGAATTGAGTAAAAGAAGAAAATTAAGATAGCATAATCTTATCTCTAATGTCTTTTTGTAAATTAGAAATAAAAATACACTGCACATCAATAGGAGGAACATGATAAGAAATTTGAGCTTACAAATGCTTAAATCTACCAATGAAATCAGTCACTTTTTAATACATTATTTACAATGTGTTAAATTAGTCAAAGAAATATTAGGATCAATATTGTTTTGAAATTATTGGATGAAATCATTAGCAACCTTTTGGAAAGAATCAATAGAATAAGGAGACAACGAACAATACCATTGCAAGGATTTACCTAAAAAATTTATAGTAAAAAAATTAGCTAGGAACCTATGATCATGAGAGAAATCACTATACAATGTTTGAAAGGTTTTGACATGGGTCAAAGGATCACCTCTACCATTGTAAGTCTTTAGGTGAGGAATTTCCATGTATTGAGGGATAACAAAATGAATTATATCCAAGGACAATGGAATATAAATGTTATAATTAGGAATGTTGAATTTGGATTGAGTCATGGAAGCAGGTTGTTGTTGTAAAGAAGACATAATTGGTAGTAAGAGTAGTAGGAGATATGTGTGAAATATTTGGACCATTGTTGGAAATTGAAGGAACGATAGAATATGAAAAATGAACACTTTTGTAAGTGGGCATGGATGAAGATAAAGAGACACATGGAACACTTGAAGGATTGAAAGGATTAGGAATGCTAACATGTGTAGAATTAAGGTTTGGAATGGAATTATTTATAATGGGTGGAGCATAAGTGGAAACACTAGGAATGGAGATGGAAATAGGAATGAAGGTATCAATACCAACGGTAGATTAAATGCAACCTAGCTCTTGAGAATAATATCTAATAGGCTTGACATTGTTATCAAATAGATGAAAGATACTACACAAGATATCAACACTATGCTCATCATCATGAATTATCTTCCTCAAACCTTCTACAAAAAAGATGACCTTGAGATTAGAATTTTTTTTGTCCTAACCATTCCTCAAAATTTTCAAAGTCATGGAAATTTTACTGAACTTGCATATGAGGGACTCTTAAACTCTCATATTCATCATGAGAATAATGGGAAGATTTTCTCTCAATAATACAAGGAATATAATTAGTAGGCATGTTAGTCTCATCAGGATTAAATGGAAAAATAGATGACCTAGGATCAAAGGAACCCATAAGTCTATGACTTCTCATCAGAATACTATAGGTAGGACTCAAGGTAATAAAACTCATACACAAGAGAATGAAAGAGAGATAGATATAATGCAAATATAAAATTTGAAAGAGGTATAGAATTCAACTAAGCAAAATAGAAAATTTAATGAAACACACATCTAACCATCAAATATTAATATCTAATGTAAAGAATAAAAAGAATATGTAGACATGTAAAGAGGATCTAACTAAAAAAATCAGATGTAAGAAGAGTCAGGTTCTTAAAAATGTAATAGAGGGAAATACAGAGATTGGGTAAATAGGTAAATTCACACCTTCCTTTTCACAATCATACATTTGGAAGGAAGATTCCCCACTAGGCTCAATTGGAGACTCAAGAGCTGAATGAGACAATGATCCTTCACTAAATATATAATAATTAAAATGGAAATGATTATAAAATGTGGTGTAAATGATAATTTAGACGAGTTATAGAAAAAACTAGAAATAGAAGACTAGTACATAATGACTAAAAGCTAAAATATGTAGAAAAAAAAACTTGAATGTAGATATGACCCATGGCTGAAATCTAAGAGTAGAATGAAGGGTACAGTACAAATTTGGCAATCTATACCTAGGTACAAAATGGTTTTGGCGATCTGTACCTGGTGTTTTTGACTAAATATTTCAGGGATCTTCTGATAGTTTCTAAACTTTTTAAATTTTGTCTGAAAAATCTGTAACCTATTCCTGGACACAAAAAATTAGGGAAAAAGTTTTTCTAAAGGGGTTTTCCTTGGTCAAATCCTAGTTTATCAATTGATTTTGGAAATTATTTAAAATTTCATAAAGGAAAGTATGTAAAAAGGTAAATGTTTGATTCACCTTGCATAAACCCTCATGGATGGATGTAGAAATCACTCATATCCATGAAGATGCTTGAATATAATTGAAATCAGGGTGTTGAATTTGAAATGTAATTTAGAATCAAGTATTCCCTCAGAAATGTGTAGATCTATGAAGACCACTCAGAGATACTGAATGTATATATGCTTGATAATTACTTGCAATGGAGAGAGAATGCAAATGAAAGGAAGGATCTTCTTGCTTGATTTAAAATTCCTCTAATTTTCCATCATGGGAGAGAAACTTGCTTCAATTAGAGAATATTACCTTTGAATTGAATGATCTTGAAGAATTGGAGAATTGGAGAAACTTGATTTGGATGCTTGCCTTCAAATTTTGTATCCAATTGCTTAGTTGCTCTTGATTGCTTGAAAACTTGATCATAAATGCTTTCACTTGATACTAGATACCAAAATGAGGAGAGAAAGGGGGTTTATATACTCAATCCATCATTTTAGGATTAAAAAATCCAATCTGACCATGGGATCAAATTCACCGCTAATACCCCAACATAGGGCATCAAGAGAAATTTGGGCCACAATCCTCAGGGATAGTACACCAAATTTGTTCTGTCCTAGGGATAGGATAGTTTTTGCATCTTGTACCCTGGAGAATGAGCCAAAATTTTGATAGGATATTAGGATAGGTGAGAATATGTGAGGTGAAGAATTAAAATTTTCTAGGATCAAACATAATGAGCATTTAGACCTTGAAATCAACAAAATGGGGTCTACCAAGTCCTAATAAAGGATCCAGTTATGGGTGTTAAATTTTTAGGGTGATATATCTACATACATACATATATACAACCCCAAATGACACAGTCATGGTAGGATTCTACCTAATGGAGATAGTACCAACCATACAACCCAAGTCAACACAACAAAAATCACAACTCAAGATCAACAATAACTCAACAACAAACTACAAACATGCAAAATAACACCTTCACACTATCACAGAGTCATGAATTACATCAAATTGGCCTGCAACATGTAGTTTACATTCTTAGGCATACATGCCCGATTACAACAATAATCCAAATCTAAAACCTAGTGCTAACCTTCCATAGGTAATTCTACTAAACGCCCCTCAACAAAGATCAAATTCCTTAATATATAGAACCTTCACAAGAAACATGTCAGCTAAGATCTATCACATTTTCCAAGAACAAGAAAACAAAATACAAAATATAGGTCATGACCCAAATCAAGAAGATCTCAATGCCAAGATGTTGAAATACGTGCGATCTAAGATAAGTGTCATCCTAAGATCAAGGAATATCGTAATATGAGCAACAAAACTTCAACGATCGGGAAATTTCTTTGCGAGATTGGAAAACTCCAACTGAGTAATAGAATATAAAGAACACTGATGCCCGAACATAAATACAAGATAACTTCACTATGAAGCATTAGACTGAGGTGCAGACCTAGACATAGGTGAAACATGATGTCCCGAACATACCCTGAGGTCTACGAAATAAAATTATCCAGCTCAAAGAAATGCCACTAAAAACAAAGAAATTGGCTAACAGGAAAAAATTGAATGGAATGTTTTTGGGTGATGCAATATTGCCAACAACCCAAGGATGCACCTGCATCAGACACCCCTAGTGAGAAGAAGACGTTCCATGAGAGGAACTCATGAGAATCTTACACAACTTAGGAAGTAAATCCCATGCTCATTCTTGATCCAAATATCTTCTTTATTTGTACCCTTCTTCCTTCTTAACTCTTCTCTATCTTCTGTCAGATCCTTCAACTTCTTTTGTTCTACACTTTCTTTTTCATGCCTCACATCTGTGCTTGGTAGTAAGGAGATTTTACCATCACCTCTTTCCACACACACCTGATTTAAATCTGCTACAAGAATCCAACCTGTTGATTTGTGGTGACTGATCAGGAGTACTGTACACTTTTCTGTAGTTCATGGGGTTCCTTCTACTTTAATTGTTAGAGAGAAAAATCAATGTTCAGGAACAATTTCTATAGTTGAGTAGGTAGAACCTGAAACAGTCATTGTGGATTATAAAACAACACTATGGCACAATAGACTTGGGCACATGAGTGGAAAAGGTATGAAATTACTTCATTCAAAGAAAGTCTTACTAGGTCTAAAATGTGTCAATATGTATTTCTATGAAAGTTGTGTGCATGGAAAACAAAAGAGATTTAGTTTTCTGAAGGGTGGGAAGGAAAACAAAGATGAAAAAGGAGATTTTGCTTACAAATGTATGGGGACTAGCTCAGGTATCTTCCCTTGGTGGCTCTCTATATTATGTTACATCCACTTATGGTGCAACTAGGAAAGTATGGATTTATTTCCTTAGGCATAATTATGATGTATTTGAAACTTTAAAAAAATGGAAAGGCTTGGTTGAGAATGAGACTAGTAAAAAAATAAAATATCTAAGATCTGATAATGGTGGTGATTATTGCAAAAAATAATTTGAATATTATTGTTCCTCTAATGGTATTCATAGGAAAAATATAGTTCCAAGGACTCCACAAAAAAATGGAGTGGTTGAGCGCATGAATATGACAATAATGGAGCAGGCAAGGACTATGGGGTTGCATGCTGGGCTGCCCTTAAACATGTGGGAAGAGCCAGTAAAAAATGTTGTTTATTTAATTATTAGAGGTCCCTCTACTCCTTTGGGTTGTAGTATTCTAGAGGAAGCATGAACAGGTAAGAAGGTGAGTTATTATTTTCTAGAACCTTCGGTTGTGAAGCATTTTATCATATAGATTTTGAAAATAGAACCAAGCTGGAAGATAAATCAAAGAAATGTGTATTTTTTATATGACATTGATGAGTTAGGTTATACACTTTGTGCTTTTGAGAATCATAAAATTGTGAGAAGGGATGTTATATTCAATGAGAAAGTGTTGTACAAAGATCAGTTGCGACAACATAAGAAGAAAGAAAATGATTATGTAGTGTTGGATGATATCCTAAAGATGATGTTACAATGGTTCCTCATGTTACACAACAACAATAGATACAAATACCACCAACTCCAGTGAATGTTAGATGATATTCAAGGCTAAGTAAACCTCTTAACAGGTTTTCTCCCTCTTTGTATTCTATATTATTGAAAATGATATGGCTGCAATCCTTCATGGAAGAATTGGGAAAAACATAAGTTAACAATTATTTGTTTACAGATAGCCAAAGTGTCATTCATTTTGCCAATAATTCTCCCTTGCATTCAAAGAAAAAACACATACAATTGAGGTATCACTTCATTCGGTCGGTATTGGATGATGGATGGTTAAGGCTGGAAAACATGCATATAGATTAAACTCCAGCGGATATGTTTACAAAGGCAGTGACAAGGGAGAAGATGAACTCATCTTTAGCTTTGGTTGGTCCAGGGTGTTTCTTTCTGGTGGGAGCTATAGGGGTAGTGGTATTGCTACAGGATTAGTCTCCAAGTGGGAGATTGTTTAGTGTGGTGCCTGATCAGTCTCCAAGTGGGATATTATTGATTTGTGGTGACTGATAAGGAAAGTACTGTACACTTTTCTATAATTTGGCTAACTCATCAAGTTTTTTTGGCTTGACTCGTCAACTATTTACCTATGTTGTCTCGTCAAACATTTCCCTAGGTCGACCCATCAAGAAAGTTTTAGGGTTAGGGTTTTTCTATAAGAAAAATGATGTTAGGGTTATGGCTTGTTAGAGTGAAGAAGTATTGTAGCTTTTGCATCAGTATTGTGCCATAAGAGATCAATGTTTGTAATAGGTTGAAATTACTGGATAATAATATTGGAATCTCTATTTTGTGGACATAGCCTAGGATTGGGTGAACCACGTTAAATGTATTTCTTCTTGTTCTAATTATGTGTGCTTTATTCCTTTGCATTGTTGGATATATTTGCATGTAACTATTAGATTTTTATCTTCTAATCCTAACAAGTGGTATTAGAGCGGGTTGTTTTTAGTTATCCTCTGCAGAAAGGTCTCATAGTTGAGTGGGATTGTTGCGGTTGAGTTGGAGTAGTGACATACCAGGGTAAGTTTAAAGTTGAGAAGTTTAATGGGAAAAACTTTTAGTTATGGAAAATATAGATGGAGGACTATCTCTATTAGAAGGATTTATGGCAGCCATTGGGAGGGAACTCCAAGAAACTGACAAGAATTTATGATGAGGATTGAGATATTTTGGATAGAAAGGCACTTGGTAGTATTCATTTATGCTTGGCACAATCAGTGGCATTTAATATTACAAAAGAGAAGACAACTAAAGAGTTGATGGAAACCCTAGCGAAGTTATATGAAAATCCTTCTGCTTCAAATAAGGTATTTCTTATGAAGCATTTTTTTAATATGAAAATGGTAGAAGGTGGGTCAGTTTATGATCACTTAAATGAGTTTAATATAGTTACCAGTCAATTATCTTCTATTAATGTCAATTTTGTTGAAGAAATTAGGGCTCTTTTGATTCTATGTTCTTTGTCTAAAAGTTGGAATGGCTTGGTAATGGTTGTTAGTAATTTTGTTTTTGGTGCAAATACCCTAAAATTTGATGATGTTATTATGAGTGAGGAAATTTGTAGGAAAATATCAGGTGGATCCACATCAGGTAGTGTTTTGAATGCAGAAAGTAGAGACAGACCAAAGGAGAGAGGAGCCAATTCTGGAAATTGTGGGAAATCATGAGGAAAATCAAAGGTAAGAGGCCTCAATCCAGAGGAAAAAATGTGTGTTAAAAATGTGAGAAACAAGGTCATAAGAAGAAAGATTGCTGGTCTCGAAAGAATAAAGGAGACAAACAAGAAGGCAATAAGGAGGAAAATATGGTAAGTAATAAATTTGAAGAGGATGTTTTGCTTCTTTCCCTTGAAAATGTTGATGATTCATGTATTCTAGATTTAGGGGCCTCATTTCATGCTACACCTCATATAATTTATTTTCTTGATTATGTCTAAAGGGATTTTGGGCTGCTTTATTTGGGAGATGACGAACCCTGTCAGATTGTTGGGAAGGGAATAATTAAGGTTAAATTGTAGAATGAGAATCATTGGATACTACAAGAGGTAAGGCATGTTCTAAGGCTGAGTAGGAATTTAATTTCAACAGGGAAGCTAGGTGATGAAGGTTGCATAGTAACTTTTAATGATAAAAATTGAAAGGTTTCAAAAGGTTCCTTAGTAGTAGAAAAAGGTGTGAAAGTAGGCACCTTATATCTTTGTACATGTCATACTATTCTTTCTACTTTAATTGTTACAGAGAAAATTTGATGTTCAAGAATAGTTACTGCAATTGAGTAGGTAGACCATGAAATAGTCATTGTGTATTCTGAAACAACACTATGGCACAACAAACTTGGGCACATGAGTGAAAAGGTGTGAAATTAATTCATTCAAAGAAAGTCTTACCGGGTCTAAAATGTGTCAATATGGATTTATGTGAAAGTTGTGTGTAAGGAAAACAAAAGAGAGTTTTTTGAAGGGTGGGAAGGAAAAGAAAGATGAAAAAATGGAGTTTGTGCATACAGATGTATGGGGAATAGCTCAGGTATCTTCCCTTGCTATCTCTCTGTATTATGTTACATTCATTGATGATGCAAATAGGAAAGTATGGATATATTTCCCCAGGCATAAATCTGATGTATTTGAAACTTTTAAAAAATGGAAGATCTTGGTTGAGAATGAGACTGGTAAAAGACTAAAATGTCCCAGATCTGATAATGGTGGTGAGTATTGCAAAAAATATTTTGAAGATTATTGTTCCTCTAATGGTATTCACAGGTAGAAAATAGTTCCAAGGACTCCACACGAAAATGGAGTGGCTGAATGCATGAATAGGATAATAATGAAGTATGCAAGGAATATGAGGTTGCATGCTGGGCTGCCCTTAAACATGTGGGTAGAGCTAGTAAAAAATGCTATTTATTTAATTAATAGAGGTCCCTCTAGTCCTTTGGGTTGTGGTATTCTAGAGGAAGCATGGATAGGTAAGAAGGTGAGTTATTCTTTTCTCAGAACCTTTGGTTGTGAAGCATTTGCTTGTCTAGATTATGAAATAGAACCAAGCTGGAAGATAAATCAAAGAAATGTTTATTTTTTTGATATGGAATTTGATGAGTTATGTTATAGAAATTGGGATTTTGAGAATCATAAATTTATGAGAAGCAAGAATGTTGTATTCAATGAGAAAGTGTTGTACAAAGATCAGTTGCGACAACATGAAAAGAAAGAAATTGATTATGTAGTGTTGGATGATAATCCTAAAGATGATGTTCTAGTGGTTCCTCACGATCCAAAAAACAACAACAAAAAATACCACTAAATCCATTGAATGTTAGACGATCTTCAAGGATAAGTAGACCTCCTGATAAGTTTTCTCCTTCTTTGTATTTTTATATTATTGAAGATGACATGTCTGCAATCCTTCATAGACGAATTGGGAAAAACACAGGTTAACAATTATTTTTTACAGATAGCCAGAGTGTCATTCATCTTTCCTATAATTTTTTCTTTTCATTCAAAGATGAAACACATATAATTGAGGTATCACTTCATTCGGTTGGTATTGGATGATGGAAGGTTAAGGCTGGAAAAGATATATACAGATAAAAATCCAACAGATATGTTTACAAAGGAAGTGACAAGGGAGAAGCTAAATTCCCCTTCAGCTTTGGTTGGTCTTCAAGACTAAATCAATTAAATAGAATAAAAGGGTCCAGGGTGTTTCTTTCAAGTGCAAGCTAGAGGGGTAGCGGTATTTCTACATGATCAGTTTCCATGTGGGAGATTTCTATAGGAACATTCATAATCTCAAGGACCCTTTTCTCCAAATTTGAAACATGTACCCAAGAATTCCTTTCTTCCACTACCTCTTCTAATGCAAGGAGGGGATGGACATGGGGCCAAAGGCTCTCCCAACTACCAAACCACCTTCCAGAACCAATGCGGAAGCCAAAACAACATAATGAGAGAAGAAACAATAGATTTCCTTTTCATTAATTTATCAAAATCATTATACGCTAGGCTGTAAGGCCTTCCTGGTTTTGGCCATATACATTCAATGAATTACAATTTGATCTTCATACATGTGAGGTCACAGACCTGCTTACAGATAATCTGATATCAAATCTTATTCTAGCACTGCTACTTTTGAACTCCTCTTGAACTGTCTATACTAAAAACATAGAAATAAATATATACAAGAGTCCACCAAGAGAGGTCGGCACTCAAATACATAAGTGAGACCCAGATTTAGGTCCACATAGATACCAATGTGAGACCCAAATCAATTAAGCCATCAAAATTAATTGAAGAAGTTAGCCACCAGATCTTAGCCACCAGATCCAACTCCAAAATAAGCATCTCGGGCAAACGTTGACCAAGCAACAGAGTGACTCGGGAAAGGAACACCCTGAGTAACAGGAAACAAAACCCGAGTGTCAGAAGAGAAACCCAAGCAACATGAAAATAAACAAGCTTGCCCGAGCAACAGACCTAAGCAACAGAAACAAGCATGCCCGAGAAACAAAACCCGAGCGACAGAGACAAACATGCCCGAGCAACATAACCTGAGAAATAGAGTATTTCCCAAGCAGTTGTTATCATTTTAGTTGCACACTAAATTGATAATTATTTTACATTGAATTATGGATTTGATAGTTGCTGTCCTAAGTTGCAGAATATCCTAAATTCAGAAGCTAAAGTACACATGCAACACAACAACTACAAACATCAAAATCTTGTGTAAAGGTACATCTATTCAAAACTACTATTCAGATATTGAAGACAAAATATATTATTTTTGCATTCGTGTTGACACTGGTATTGTTCTCTAAGTGTTGATCATATTTAAACTTTCAATTGCATAATTGATCATTACATTGAACATTCAAATTGAATGTAATAAACAAGTATTCCTTCATAGGTTACAACTTTCAAAATTGTAAACTTAGAGAAGTTATCCAATTCTGAAAGCAAGAAAGAAGCATAGAAGATTTAGGGATCCAAGCATTGCCTTGGAGAGGTCTTCTGTATTCTGTTAACTAGTCATCTGAATCCGCATGTCCTTGTGTCCCTGCCTGTATGACTTCTGCCTTATTTTGATCCTAAAGTCTTCTTCTGGTTTTGTCCTGCATCATGGAGAGAGAATAGTTAGATCCAAGTTGGATCTAAGCAATAAATAGATATCTAAAACAACATGCTACAATCAAAACTTTCAGAACTTTACTTTTATGTAAAAAACAATGCAATAGAAAGATATATATCTACAATAACTAAATAAAGTATCAAAGGGACATAATTTTATGAAACGTTTTACTGAATGTAGTTGTCATTCTACATTATTCAAGAGTTTCTATTTAGGTAACCAAAAAATATGAATCAAAGGGACTTGGACCCTGTACCTGAGAAGCCTTTTTTAGACCATCCACACATTAGGTTAGTAAACCCAACCAAAAAACCAACATTCATTCATAAATACCATTTCACATGAAATTTACATATAAATATTAATTAATAGATTGTATTTACTACTCTAACATGTGGACTTGGTAGTGTGTGCAAGCAAGTGAGATTCAATGCAGAAAGAAACACAATGTTGTTACAAAGAAGAGTGCATATGCAAAAAGAAACACAATGCAAGGAGTTCACAAGTTGCAGAAGAGAAAAGGGAAATACAGTGGGTTTCACGAGCCCGTGCTCGAACCTCACAAGATGCAAGAATTCATAAGTTCAGAAAGAAAGGAAGATACAATACATAATGACAATACAGTGCTAAGAGATGCATATGAAAAGAATGATGCAATAAGGATAAATGTTCCTAATTGAAAGAGTGTTACAACCAACTAGGAAAAAACTTGCAGATCAAAAATGAGGTAACACTATACCTTACCACTATACAAAGCAATGATGAAATAACTATGTAATGTTGTTTTGAAACATACATGTGGAATCAACAATGTCATATCAAAATAGGAGAAGAACACTAATGTGTGCTAAGACAAGAGAAGCATATGCATAAATTCATAAACCATTGGCATTAAACAAGTACAATGTTGTTTAGTGAGAAGAAATCAGTCTACAGTAGCATTTATTTTTGCAAAAGAATGAGAAAGAATATGCATATTAAACAATGATATCTATTTATGCACATGTTCTTAAGAATGGAGAAGAATAGTATGTATCTATGTATTCATGTTTGAATCAACGGAAGAGTCAATGATGCTGGGGTAATTCATTTCTTTAGAAAAGAGAAAAAATTATAGTATCCATGTGCCTAATGTGGATTTGGAGTAATGTTCTATGCAGGGCATTTAGTAAAACAATACTATATCACATATTCAAATGAAGGAAACATATATCTTCATCAAGTAAATAATGCAAAGCTCTCTATTTCTACAAGAATATGGTGACATTTAGACAATAGTCACTGTCAGAAGAGGAACACAGGAGGACATCATGGGTAATTTCTTCATGAAAGATGCAGACATCCAACAGATATAGTGGCGACATTGTGCAAAAAATAGCACATTTCCAGAATGCAATGTTCAAAACATTCAAGATTATACAAATGTAGGGGGGCCGAGTGTGAGAAGGAGCCAATAAGTTCAACAGTTTGAGTTTCTCTTGATTAAACAACATGTTTCCGGTGCAGCGATGATAGCACAAACTCTATATTCTATTTTTTATTTTTTATATAGCCAATCTTTAGACATGTATACACAGCATGCTTTAAAGCCACAGTTCAAACTACAACTTCAGCGGAGACCGAATCCAAGAAGAAGTTTGAGATCATCTAGAAATAACTACAGACTACTATTGCAATAGTTTCATTATTAACCTACAAATTTATCGACACTCAAAGAAAAGCCATGTGGAAATTCAACATAAGCATGCAAAGATGGAATTGGCAGAGGTAAAACATGTTAGGTTTTTAGGATAGCTGCAAATGTAATAGCAATGCTTGTATATATTTTGTGTGTTTCAAATGCAACAATCTCTCTTTCATTTATATTGGGAAAGAGGCTAGGAGAGACATGTCCCTTCATGGGACATGTCTATTCATTATAATTTTATAATGTTTCATT
>MU225553.1:6548260-6565025 GCA_018584345.1 Thuja plicata | reverse complement strand
AGTAAGGGACAAGATCCAAAGAGACCTAGTTTGAACAATGGAGTAAAACAAATGGAGAACCAAGTTCACATATCATGGCACTTTTACATCTGTGAAGCATGAAAACAAGATGGAGTTATCCATTCCTATTCAAGGCTTGTGCTCTGCACCACTCTTAAATAGACATGATATCCCTTAATTCTAGTTCTTGATTCTTGATTCTTGATTCTTGGCATGAAAAATAATCTAGCCAAATTGATTTATGGCTTTAACTCCTGATTTATCTCATAGTTATCTTCTTTCCAATTGTACAAATCAATTGCTTAACTGTGGTTGAATAAAACAAATAAAACAACCAGTTAAGTCAATCTTTAAGCTCTGCCAGCTAGATATTTTATCATTTTTTGATCTCTCTATTCTGTCAGACAATTCTACAGTTTATCACCGGTGACAACTACCAGATTCATCGATACAACTTCTGTTAGCTTCGGGATCTCCATCCGTCGGGCATCATTGGATCTTGCTCATCGGGCAACATTGGATCTTTCTCATCGGGCAACACTGGATCTTGCTCATCGGGCAACACTATTTTTAGCTCGTCAGGCATCCTATGATTATACTTTGTCAGGCAACACTGTCTTCTGCTCGTCGGGTATCACTATGAATTTATCTCTATTTTTACCGATGGTGTGCACTCCGCTGGTGTAGTCTGTCACTTGGTGAATACTTGACTTTTATGCATTGCTGAAAGCATAACCTTTATTCCATTGATTCTCTGAAATCTTTGGCATTATGTATATGACCATACAGATGATATCAAGTTGACATAAATGAAAATACAAACCATTAACTAATTTAATATCTTGCATCATCTACAACTTAATATAGTCAAACATTCAATCAGTTATATGTCATCAAATTCTACTTGTGCCAACATCAAATTCCAATTACTTGGTGTGTCTCCAACTAGGCATATCAACAAATTACCCAAACTTTGGTTTACAACCTCTGTTTGTCCATCAATTTGGGGATGAAGTGTAGAGCTAAACTTCAACTTAGTATCCAACTTCTTCTAAAGTGTTCTCCAAAAATAGCTAACAAATTTACTGTCTGAGTCAGAGATGATACTCCTTGGTAATCCATGCAATTTGACAATCTCCTTAAAGAAAAGATCTATTATATGTATTGCATCTGATATTTTATTACATGGTATGAAATGTGTCATCTTATAAAATCTATCCACAACAACAAATATGGAATCATTACCTCTTGCTGTCCTAGGTAAGCCAAGAACAAAATCCATGCTGATATCACTCTAAGGTTTCTCTGGAACAGTAATTGGTGTATACAAACTAATTTTCTGACTCACTCCTTTTACAACTTGATAAACTCTACAACTTCTCACAAATTTCTTAACATCCTTATACAACTGAGGCCAAAAAAACCTTTTCTTAAGCAAACTCAATGTTTTATCAATGCCATAATGTCCAACCAATCCACTACTATGCTTCTCCTTAATCAAATTAGTTCTCATTGATCCTCTTGGTATACACAATTGAATACCTTTGAACAATATATCTTCCTGAATGAAATAATATTCATACTTGATTGATTTGAATTAGGCGATCTGCACAATCTCCACTGCTCTGAAAAATCAGGATCACTTTCATACAAACTTTTCATGTCATCAAAACCAATAACTTCAAGTCTCATTTCAGTCAATAAATATCTTCTTCTACTCAAGGCATCAGAAACTCGGTTAGACACTCCACTCTTATGTTTAATCACAAATGTGAAACTCTACAAATACTCTACCAAATTTTATATGTCTCTAATTCAACTTATTCTGTCTACCCAAATATTGTAAAGCCTTATGATTAGTATACAACACAAATTCATTGGGCATCAAATAATGTCTCTGTTTCTTCATAGCTTGCACAATAGAATATAACTCTTGATCATAGACATAATCTTTCTTTTTTGCATCATTCAAATTTTCACTAAAGAAAGCAACATGTTTACCTTCTTGAGTCAACACAGATCCAATTGCACTTCCACTTGCATCACATTCAACTTGAAATACCTTATTGAAAATAGGTAATGCTAACCCACATAATTCAACAACCTTCAGATTCTAAGCCTCAAAAATCTTATCAACTCCACGTGTCCATTTGAATTCTCTTTTGTCTCTTCTGATTGTCTCAGTCATAGCATTACAAATAGAACTGAAATTTCTGAGAAAATTTCTGTAAAAACTTGCCAATCCATGAAATGATCTTACCTCACTGAAATTTTTAGGTGTAGGCCAACTAAGTATAGCTTCAACCTTCTCTGGATCCATCTTCATGACCATCAACTGAAATCACAAAACCCAAATACACAAGTTCTTCTTTCGTGAAGGAACACTTCTTCATATTTATCAACAACTTTTCCTCTATCAATCTCTACAACACTTGCCTTATATGCATCAAATGCTCTTCCTTAGTCTTACTAAATATCAGAATATCATCCAAGTATACAATCACACACTTATTCAAGAATATCTTCAAAACTTTATTCATTAACCTCATAAATGTACTCGGTGCATTAGTTAAACCAAAAGGCATAACCAACCACTCATACAAACCTTCCTTTGTCTTGAAAGCAGTCTTCCACTCATTACTTTCTCTGATTCTAATATGATGATATCCACTTTTCAAATCAATTTTGGTAAAATATCTTTCTCCACTCAAACAATCCATTATGTCATCCATTCTCGGTATAGGAAACCTATACTTCACTGTGATCTTATTAATTTCTCTAGAATCAGTGCACATTCTCCATTCTGCATTCTTCTTAGGTGCCAATACAATTGGTACTGCACATGGACTCAAAATTTCTCGGATAAAACCTTTGTTCAACAATTCATGAACTTGTCAGTTAAGCTCTTCATTCTCGGTCGGTGTTAACCTATGTAGTGCTTTGTTTGGTAAACTAGCTCCAAGAATCAGATCCATATAGTACCTGATATCTCTCAGTGGTGGAAAACCATTAGGTACATTATCTGAAACTATCTCCTTGTACTCAGTGAGTAAATTTTCAACTTCTGCAAGAATTCCATCTTCTATATTCTTACTCAGTTTGTTAGGAATCAAAGCATAACATATATCATTTGTTTTCAAATCCTTAACAAAATTTCTACCTTCCATCAAACAAAATTTCACAGATGTACATATCTCACCAACAAATTCTTCAACCAAAGGTAACAAAACTTGCTTCTTTCCATCAACCCATATAGATTATCTATTCAATCTTCCATCATGTATAGCATGTCTATCATATTTCCAAGGTCTACCCAACAAAATATGACAACAATCCATAGGCATAATATCACAAAACACCTTATCATAATACTTTCCAATTTTTAGATTCACAAAAAACTATTCACTCACCATTAATGTATGTTCATCCTTGATCCATGAGATCTGATAGGGCTTCAGATGTTTCATCCTCTCCAACTGCAACTTTGTAACCATTTCCTCAGATGCTAGATTCTCTGAGCTTCCACTATCCACAATCACGTTCCAAACTTTGTCTGCAACTCTACATATGGTCTTGAACAAACTTTTCCTAACGGGATCTTGTTTATCTTTCTCACTCCATAGTATCCTTTAGATCATGAGATTTTCTTCCTTCTCAGCTTCATTTGGTGACTCCTCTTGCACCAATGCATTTTTTCTACTACTGCCTTTCTTTCTTGCATGTGTACACTCAAAATATTTATGTCCTTCCTCACCATGATTGTAATAAGTAACTTGGAATCCCCTTTTGCTATAACCACCTTTTGAGTAATTACCTCTTCCTCGGTTTGAATTTCCACCTTTCCATTATGTCTTTCCTTCATTTTGAGATGTGTCTGAAATTGACTTGTCTGGTTTAGATCTATTATTTTCACCATGAGATCTACCTCTTCCTCTAGGGAATCTACCACCTCAACCTCTTTGTCTTTGTTCATATCTTCTATTCAACTTCTCCTCATCTTTTAGGGAAAATTGGTATGCCTCCTCAATACTGTTCATCTTGATCCAAGTGATTTCATCTTGTATATAACTTCTCAATCCATTCAGGTATCTTTCCACTCTTTCCACTTCATCTTCAATGTGTCTAGATCTGATGTCCAATCTATATAATTCTTCAGTGTAGTCCTTTACTGATTTGTCTTTGTACTTCAAACTTTGCATTTGCCTGATTAAGTTAATATGATAATCACAAGGTAGAAACTTGCCTTTCAATTTTTTTACCATCTTATCCCATACCTTTATTTTTTCTTTACCTTTCTTCTTTCGATCCAATTGTAGATGTTCCCACCATAAGGATGCATGAGCTTCCAACTTAGTGCTTGCAATATTTACCTTCTTATCCTCTGCTACATTTTCATATTCAAAATACTTCTCCATCTCAGTTATCCATTCAATCAATTCATCAGAATCCAGCTTTCCACTATACTCAGGAGGATTAAACCGAGGTGTGGATTTCAAACTTGTCAAAGCTCTCAAGAATCTCTCTTCTTCCCGATTCATCACAGGTGCAGGTGCAGATTCACCTTGAACCTCTTTAATTTAATCATCACTAACATCTTCAAGATGCCTTCCCTTTGTGTTTTGTCTATCTCAACAGCTTCCAATCTAGCAGCCATCTGTCTAAGCATATCATCTAGACCTGGATCTGCATTTCCTCTCCCATGAACCATCTTGAATCCCTCTGACATTATAGGTTAGATCAAAATCTTCTACTCCACAATAATACCAACTAGGGTTAGGGTTTACAAGAAGGAACTTAGATCTCACCAAGGCTCTGATACCACCTGACGCAAGGAGGGGCTAGAGATGGGGCCAAAGGCTCTCCCAACTACCAAACCACCTTGCAGAACCAATGTGGAAGCCAAAACAACACAGTGAGAGAAGAAACAACATAGATCATTTTCATTAACTTATCAAACTCATTACATGCTGGGATGTAAGGCCTTCCCAATTTTGGCCATATACATTCAATGAATTACAATTTGATCTTCATACATGCGAGGTCACAGACCTGCTTACAAATAATATGATATCAAATCTTATTTTAGCACTGCTACTTCTGAAATCCTCCTGAACTATCTAAAATAAGAACATAGAAAAAAATATATACAAGAGTCCACCAAGAGAGGTCGGTGCTCAATTCCATAAGTGAGACCCAGATTTAGGTCCACACAGATCCCAATGAGAGACCCAGAATCAATTAGGCTATCAAAATTAACTGAAGAAGTCGGCCACCAGATCCAACTCCAAAATAAGCATCTCAGGCAAAGGTTGACCGAGTAACAAAGTGACTCGGGCAAGGAACACCCTGAAAAAACAAGAAATAGAACCTGAGCATCAGAAGAGGAACCAGAGCAACAAGAAAATAAACAAGCTTTCCTGAGCAACAAACCCGAGCAACAGAAACAAGCATGCCCAAGAAAAAAAACCTGAGCGACATAGACAAGCATGTCCAAGCAACATAGTATTTCCCGAGCAGTCTCCAAACAAACTAAAGAACAAAACAAACATCTTTTTGGTTGAGCAGGATTGCCAAAGACCCAAGATGCTCCTGCATCATCTTCTTTGTATGGTCTAATCGGGTTCCTTATTTCACTAAGGTCTTGATTCCTCTCCAATTATTTTCTTCTCCTTGCTGCTACTCACAAGCTTCTCCTTTCCTCTAGGATGTTGTCTCCTCTTTACATTATCTTCTGCCTTCAGGGCATATTGATAAGCACCCTCAACCATATTAATTCTCAATATACTCATCTAATCCTGAATATTGGATCTGAAACCATTAATCTATATCCACCTTCTCCCTAGATATCTCTCGGTGTCCATATATAATTGTCATCTTGTAAAAATCCTCAGTATATTCTTGCACACTTATGTCCTTCTGCTTCAAGTTCTACAATTTATTGAATAATTCCAACTCATAATCTTTTGGGTTGAACTTATCCTTAAATCTTGCAATCATTTGCCTTCACCTAGTGTTCTTCCTTTCACCACTTTCTTCTCTATCCTTCTGCAAATGCTTCCACCATAAGGCAACATGACCCTTCAGTTTGGTTTGTGCTAATATAAAAATTTGTGGATCTCTAATATCTTCAAGCTCAAAGTAGTCTTGCAATTCTCCATTCTAGACTATAAAATCCTCTGGATGCAACGAGCGAGAAAAATTAAAAACCTCCATTCTAATAATTTTACTTTCTTGTTCCATAAATCTCAACAACCTCTCTTCATCTGCATGTACCTTAGTCTCTTCTATCTAAGGATCTTCAACAACTTCTTCATATTATTCCTCCATCTTAGGATTCCTTCAAAATCCAACCAATGCATTTTTTATTTCATTCCTCATCTCATTTTTAAAGTCTTCCATCATTTTCTCTAGCCTTCTACAGTTCATCCTTCTCGGTGACATCTCTCCAAATCCTCTAGTGAAACTACCTCAGCTCGACAATTTAACTACAAGGTTTCAATTGTCTCTCACTCAAAAATCTATTGACCACACTTTCAACTTGTATCCTCTTAGTGACCTATTCACCAATGGGATACCTCAACAACTCATACAATCAACAACAAATCCCCTCCTAACTATCTCGCACAAGCCCTCTATTAGTGCGGGTCAGATCCACACTCTGTCACCCCACAAAAAAACACATCTAGGGCTTCAAAAGATAAGGAACATAGATCTACAATCACAAGAATAAATCTCTCTCTGATACCATCTGACACAATCATGGTAGAATTTTCTCTAATGGATATGGTCCCAACCATGCAACCTGAGTCTACTTTGTGGAAATCACAACTCAAGATCAACAGTAACTCAACAACAAACTAGAAACATACAAAATCACACCTTCACCTTATCAAAAAGTCATGAATTACATCAAATTGGCTTGCAACATGCAGTTTACATTCTTAGGAATACATGCCTGATTACAATAGTAATCCAAATCTAAACCCTAGTGCTAACCGTCCATAGGTTATTCTATTGAACACCCCTCAATAAAGATCAAATGCCTCAATATATAGAGCCTCTACAAGAAACATGTTGGCCAAGATCTATCACATTTTCCAAGAACAAGAAAATGTAATATAGAGATATAGGCCATGACCCAAATCATGAATATCTCAATGTGAATATGTTGAAATGATGCATGATCAAAGATAACTCCAATTGACCGCTAGAACATGAAGAACACATAGAATCACACATAAATCCAAGATAAATTCACTATGAAGCATGATATGGATTTGTAGACCTAGACATAGGTGAAACATGATATCCCTAACATACACTGAGGTTCACGATAGCAAATTATCCCACTCAAAGAAACACCACTAAAACATAAACAATGGCTAATAGAAACAAACTGAGAGCAAATAGAAAGGAATTTTTTTGGGTAATGAAATATGTCCTACACCCCAAGGATTCTCCCACATCACCAAATGATATTGACCTATGTCTTACATGAAATTTCTAAAGATGAACTAAATAAGTTATTTAATGTACGGTTTGTCTACCCAATCTCTAATAGCCAGTGGGTGTCACCTCTTACGATTGTCCCTAAAAAGAATAGAAAGTGGCGTATCTATTTGAATTATAGAGCCCTCAATAAAGAAAGTAAGAAATATCATTTTCCATTTCTCTTTATTGACCATTTCTTAGATACGCTTTCTAGTAAAAAGTTATTTTCCTTCCTTGATGGATTTAGTGGTTACAATAAAAATCTACATATCCCCAGAAGACCAAGATAAGATGACCTTTACCTTCCCTTGGGGTACATTTTCTTATAATATTTTACCTATTAGATTATGTAATGCCCCTTATACTTTTCAAAGAGCGGTCTTAAGCATTTTTGCCGATTTAATTCATGATTGTGTAGAAGTGCACATTGATAATTTTAATGTCTATGGGAACACTTATGAGGAGGCTGAAGAGAATCTTAAAAATTTATGTAAGAGATCTATTCACACTAACCTCTCTTTGAGTCATGAAATACGTCACATTTTGATGACCGAAGGTATAATTTTGGGACTGCATTTCTTCAAAAGATATTGAGGTGGATCCTAAAAAGGTAAGTATAATTCAAGACATACTTATATCTACTTCTCAAAAGGATGTGTGCAGTTTTCTAGGAGACACTAGATACTATACAAGATTTATTTAGAACTTCAACAAGATTTCCTCATCCCTCTTTGTTTTCTTTAGGGAAGTATGGTTCTTTTGAGTGGACAGAGGAGTGCCAACATGCTTTTGAGGAGATCAAAGAAAAGTAAATTTCTACACTTGTGTTGTGAGGACCAAATTGGGAGTTACCATTTCACATTCTTATCGATGCCTTAGATAACTAAATGAGTGAAGTGCTTGGTCAAAAAGAAAACTCATTTTTCTACTCTATTTACTATATTAGTAAAACTGTCACCAATGCTGAGGCAAACTACATTGTCATACAAAAGGAATTCTTAGCTGTTGTATATGTAGTTAATAAATTTTGTCATTATATTGTTGTTTACAAGGTTTTATTCACACTAATCACTCTGCAATTCAATTTTTAATAGATAAACTAGTAGTAGTTCATAGAGATTGATTAGATGATTTTTTATTACAAGAATTTGATATAACTATACTTGATAAGATTGGTTGAGAAAATGTAGTTGCAGATTTTTTGTCCCAATTACAACAATAGGAAAAACTGATACAGTTGGATGATACCTTTCTAGATGAACACCTATTTTTCATTTCATTATTACTTCAAGTTAGCCTACTATGTCCTATGCCATATTTTAGGTGTTGATGCGGAAGATAAGATCTCAGTTTGGATCATGTTAATGTCCATTAGAATACAACATAATTATGTTAATGTGGAACATGATTTTTCATTGTACATCTCCAAGAAAATTTATGAGGGCCTATGAAAATTCTGCCAATTCTGTAGAACCCTACAAAGGTTAAGTCCAAGCATTCTTCTCTATTATTCCATTTGATCCTGTTCCAACATAAGTATGAATTATCTACATAGTTGGGGTTGAAATGTTAAGATAAAGGACACATAGGCTTTCCAGGATAGAGATGGTGTTATCTACTGGATAGAACTAGTCCTACAACCAATTATTTGGTTATTCATCAACACTTTTTCATAATAATTTACAAATGGATGGTGTTAGTCCTGAGATTAGATTACTGAGAGGGGGGAGAATCAATAATCTACCAAATAATCTAAACTTCACTATCTTAAAACTTAAACCAATATTCACAAGATTAACCTTAATAACATCAAATGAAAATCATAGGCATCCAAATCCATCCACAAAATTGACACACATATTTATCTTGTGGAAACCCAAATAGGGAGAAAACCATTGTGGGGATTAGTACCCACTAAATGATGTACTCTTTTGAAGTACGCCATGTGAGGGGCTTAACCCTGTTAAAAGTTTACAACAACACTGTTAGGTACTACCCGGTTAAGGGATTTAACTTAAGCCTATTAGGAGCTTTACCCTTTTAAGAGTAGCCTTGTTAGAGGAATTTAAACACTTGACAAAGTGTCACTTTGTTAGAGGATTTACACCAAAGATCTGTTAGGATCTACCATGTTAAGGGATTTAACCTGTTGCAACTTTTAGGGAAAAAAAAAAGAATGATCTACAGAAAAACACTACCTCTTCTTGATCAGATCCAATCAAGCACATAATCTCTTCTCAACACACTTAACTCTTCCCTGTATTGATCACAACATGCACCTTACACCACACTTCTTCAACACATGCTCAACACTTTTAACCTTCAACTTCATCCATTATATACTGAACTTTTAAGTCCACCACCTTGATCAAACCCTAAATTAGAATTTCAAAACATCCTTCCCAAATCCAATGCACCACATGAAAAAATTAATTTCATAAAACATTATTTCAGACCGCATCGAACAATACAACAATTTATATAATTTTTTTTCAAGGTGTCAAATACCTTTTGACCAAACAAAAGCTTCCTCAAGAATATTCTCCATGCACTAGCATCAAGAAATGTGATGCTAGATCATCACCTTCAATCACAAAGACATGCCACCATCTTGTGACTAACTCAATTAATTGTTAGGAATAATAGTCCACCAACACAATTGAGAGGGGGGGGGGTGAATCAATTGCGAGAAAAATTATTAAACATTAAACTTTATAAACCAAAAATTTAAATCAAATGATAATATAGTAAATGCCAACACAATAACACAATTATTTTTTGTCGAGGAAACCCTATTAAAGGTAAAACCCCGATGGGAATTAGCACCCACAAATGATGTACTGATAGTATAGTATCTCTGTTAAATTTTTTAGCCCTGTTAGGAACTTATTACAACATTACATTACATAGTCCCTGTTAAAGGACAAACCATGTTAGGATTCAAGAGTAACAGTGGGCTCACTGCCCAAAGAAGGTTAATGCCACCCTCAAGGATTTACAATCCGAACAAGTGTATAAAGGAAATATACAATCCAGTGAACTTTCTGATAGAAAATGTCTTTTCTTGGTCAGTTACAATGAAGTACAATGAACATATCCTCTACTCTACATCCAATAGATAATCAAGCCCACAACTTCCACACTTCTCTGTCTCTTCATCCACATACATCAATCTTTTCAAAAGAAAAGATCTCTCATATATACCCTATTACAATAATTGATTAGGTCGGCCAATTAAGCTTTCCTAATATAAAAATAAATATTTAACCCCTTACTAAGATACATACGGTACCTATAACAAGTATACATTAATTATAATACATTATATACAATCCAAGATCCATAATCCATGCTCACAATCCACAATACACGCTACAGCTACAAATTCGGCCCCAAATAGGTCTCCTCTAGAATACTCACCATAGAGGATGTCACCTACAATGATATGCCTTGCGACCCATACCCAAGATTCTTGAACATGCCTTCTGTCATCCCTTAAGCTCACATAACCTAAATCATCATCACTTGTAAGATATACTCAAAACATAGAGACTCGCTCTATGAATCATCGTTGTCATAATACAAAAACCAGTCTTCACCAAAACATCTATAACTCATCCAATATGCAATAGTAAGCCAAGTGACCTTAGAAATAAGATAATCATACATCCTTCTACATAACCCCATCTTCGCCCATTATAATTCATCCGTACAGTATCCGTAAACTTTTGTCAGTCATCATAACTAGTCTGTACTTCCTTCACAGAAACACATACTGACATTAGTGAAAAAACATGAATGCAAACAAAATCAGTAGTACCCAATTCCAACATCATCCAACAATCTCCCCCTTTGAAATTTATGGTGACATATGGTAAAATCCATCAACCTAAAAAGTGTTATCTCTCAATACAATCTTCTCACTATCCTCAACACAATTCTCCCTAAAACAGTAGGGATTTTCTCATAGAATCTCTCCCCCTTTGACAAAAATGGCAAAGGGTGCCATAACTCTTCCTCATTATTCTGTAAGATGTAACTTTTTCAAATCTTCATGTCTAACAACCTTGTGCAAAATCACGCAGATATGTTCTATAGTGTTCCTACGATCACTCCGCCGGAGGAGTAGATTCGTACATCAAGTCCAAAAAATGATATAGCTCTAAAAGCCACTAGACTGATGCATTCCTACATCAATTAATTACCACAAGGAGGGGCTCTCACCCTAAGAATACTTTTGAGATACTCAAAAGCATCTTTTGGCAAAGGTTTTGTAAATATATCTTCTATTTGTTCCTTTCCAATCTGATCTCCTTCTCTGCTACCTTGTCTCTCAAAAAATGATACTTGATAGAAATATGTTTAGTCTTTGAATGCATTACAAGATTCTTTGACATATTCACTATGCTAGTTATCACAATGGATAACAACTGGCTCTTCAAAAATTATTCCAATGTCCTTCAGCGTTTGTTTCATCCAAACAACTTGTGTACAATTTATAGAAGAAACAACATACTCAGATTTAGCAGTAGACTGAGCTATACAATCGTTCTTTTTACTTAACCAGTAAAATTGCCTTTTCCAAGGAAAATGCTCCTCCACTTGTACTCTTTCTATCATCCACACTACCTGCCCAATAAAAATCAATATAAGCATGTAAAGTAAAGTCATCATATTTTTCATACCATAATCCATACTCTATTGTTCCTTTCAGGTATCTTAAAATTCTTTTCATAGCAACAAGGTGTGTCTCTTTAGGATCTACTTGATATCTTGCCACAATTCTGACTGCATTGGAAATATATGGTCTGGTGTGAGTTAGATAGTGTAGACCTCAAATCATTGATCTATACTTTGTCTAAAAAACACTCTAAGTTTCATCATTATGAGTAAGTTTATAACCAGTCACCATAGGTGTCCCAACAGGTTTACACTCTTCCATTCTAAATTTCTTCAACATCTCCTTAAGATACTTGGTTTGAGATATAAAAATACCATTCTTGTTCTGATTAATTTGAAAACCAAGAAAAAAATTCATCTCACCAATCATTGACATTTCAAATTCATTTTCCATCTCTTTAGAGAACTTTTTACTCATTTCATCATTACCTCCAAAAATGATATCATCAACAAAAAATTCTATGATTAGAATTCCATCTTCACTAGTTCTTAATTATAAATTACTGTCTGCATTACCTTTCATGAAACCAAGATGAAGTAGATACATGTCTAGTCTTGCATACCATGCTCTCGATGCTTGTTTTAGTCCATACAATGCTTTCTTCAGTTTACAAACCATGTCTTTATCTTCTATCAAAGGAAATCTATCATGTTTCTCTATGTATACCTCTTCCTCCAAATTTCCATTCTGATGTAGTATTCTGGGAGCTGATGCATGTCTGTATATCCCATTCTCTTTGCAGTAGGTATTAAACAAGTCTGAAGTAAACTCACCACCTCTATCTGATCTCAAACATTTTATCTTCAAGCCTGATTCATTCTCAACTTTTTCTTTGAATATCTTGAATTTATCAAATGCCTCATATTTCTCTCTTAAGTATGTAACCCACATCATCCTAGAAAATCATCAACAAAAAGTATAAAATACCTATCACCATAGTAAGATCTTGTTCTTGTAGGACCACACATATTTATATGTACTAGATCCAACTTCCCTTTTGCAGAGTAGAATTTTCTTTTAAAACTACTTCTAGTCTGCTTCCCCATAACACACTCTTTGCACATAGTGTTAGATGGTTTCACAATCTTAGGTAGATCTCTTACTGCATCAGTCATACTTTCCTTCACAATATTATCAAATTTAACATGACAAAATATTCCATGCCATAACCAACTGTTATCAACCTTTGCAATAAAACAAGAAGCCTTAAAAGTATTCAATTGAAATACATTACCTCTAGATTTAGTACCAGATGCGATCAAGTGTCCTGCCTTACTTCTGATAGAACATTTACCATCAATGAATTCAATTGATAACCCTTGTCCACTAGTTTTCCAACAATTAACAAATTATGCTTAAGGTCCATCAACAAGCAATACATTATCAGTATTAGTTTTTCCATCCAGAGAAATAGATCCAACTCCAATGATAAGCTTAGGAGTATTGTCACCAACTCTTACAAAACCACCATCATATATTTTTAGACTAAGAAACTTATTTTTATCTTCAGTCATATGATGTGAACAACCACTATCAATAAACCATTCAAATTTATTTTCAACACGAGATACTAAGGCTTTTTCTTCATGTATAGGTTCATCATCCTTAATAGAAATAAATCCAATCTCATCATAGTCAACAACTTAATCATCATAAACACATTAACTAGCATAATAACATTCCTTGTCTTTTGGATACTTTGATTTGTAAAACTTAGGTTTATGCTTTGGAACCCTTGTAGGACATCAAGATGAAAAATGACCCTTACCTCTCTTTTCTCTTCTAGCAATCAGGGCTAGAACTTAATCTAGATTTCTTTCTTCTTCTTGTATCTATTCCCATTCATCAACATATTCTCCAAGTTCTTCTCTCAAGTCATTGTTTCCGGTGCTTGCAATTCCTGATAAGGTCATTTTGTTTCTATGCATAGTCACCTTGAATGTTGACTCAACTTTAGGTAGAGAATCTCCCAGTTCTATGAGCTCAAAGGTAGTCAGTTTCCCAATCAACATCTCTCTACTGAAGTTAGGTTTCAATGGTATAATCTCTTCTATAGCTTGTAATTTGGTTCTATATACAGGTGTTAGGGATCTGAGAATTTTTGAATCAATTATTCCTCACTGTAAGTACCTCCAAAATTCTTGATGCCAATAACAACTTTAGTAATTCTCTGTGAATATGCTCTAATATTATCATCATCTCTCATTTTCAATGTTTCCATCTGTTCCTTCCTATTTTGTAACTTTGCCTATTTTTTAAACTTATCTCCTTCATACAGTGCTTCAAATGTTGTCCAAATTCTATGTGCAGAATCTAAGTCTTTTACCTCTGTGAATTCACCTTCAGAAAGTGCATTGATCAATTCTTCCCTTGCAACCACGTTACATGAAAACATATTCTTTTCATCTTCAGTAGCTTTATCTAATTCATCCTCAACTTTCATCTGTTCCTTTCTTTTAGTAATCATCCAATAGTCAATTCCCAAACATAGCAAATGTGTTCTCATCTTTTTCTTCCAACTGTCAATTTTTTTAGGATCAAGCTTTGGACTATCCTTCCTATAGTAAGTCATCTTTAGGATCACCTCAACCTGTTAAGATTTCTCTCTAAGGACCAGTAGCTCTGATACCAATTTTTAGGAATAACAGTCCACCAACACAATTGAAAGGGGGGGTCAATCATTTGTGAGACAGATTATTAAACATTAAACTTTATAAAATAAAACATCAAATCAAATGATAACACAATAAATGACAACACAATAACACAATCCTTTATTGTCGAGGAAATCCTATTAAAGGTAAAAACCTGGTGGGAATTAGCACCCATAAATGATGTACTAAGAGTATAGTATCCATGTTAAAAGATTTATCCATGTTAGGAGCTTATTACTGATGACATGTAACTGATTGAATGTTTGAAGATGTTAAGTTGAACACCAAAATGCAGAAGGATAATGTTAGATATTAAATCAGTTAATGGATTGTATTGTCATTGATGTCAACTTGATATAATGTAATCGGTTATAATTAAAGTGTCAAAGACTTCACAGTATCAGAGAGATAAAGATTATGCTTTCAGTAATGGATAAAATACAAGCATTCACAATATGACTCCAAACATCGATGGTCAGTGGAACACCAACTGAAAGAGATCATTGAAAGTCAAGTCACAGTGATGCCTGAGCAAGAACACTGACGAGCATTACCGACGAGCATAATCACAAGCATAACCAACGGCCAGAAACATAGTGTAAACTGACGGAGAAGCTTGAGGAGAACTGGAGTTTTGACCAAAGCTATCAAAGAGTTAAACACCAAAATTAACTTGAGTTCATAAATGACAAAATATCTAGCTGGCAGAGCTAAATATGGAGTTAATTGGTAGTTATCTTTGTTTTCATCGAGAAGATAAAGCCAGAGATAAGTAAGGGATTTAAAGTTGTTTTGTCCAGTTGGCAAGAAGATCTCTGCGAGATAAAATAGGAGCTTTGCTTTAAATCTAATTGGAGAGAATTATGGATCACGCCAAGATCAAGAAAATCAAGAACCTAACAACGGTGATATCATGTCTATAAAGAGACAACTCAATAAATTATGAATTTAGTCGGTGAATGAATGAAAAGATGATGCTGAAGAGAAGTCGATGAAGAGAAACTTCATACAGTCCTGATCAATGAAGCTGAGGAAAGAACTAAAGTTTTCTGCGGACACCGAGCAACATAGCACAACATCACCGAGAAAAATCAAAGTGGAGCAAAGGTATAAACTGAGATATATTGATCAAAATAGTTTTATGAGATTACAATAGATCTAAAAACATGCAAGTATAAGTTGTATATGTGAACAGATCATACTGTTTCAGTTTAACCGTTGATTCAGAAAGTCTCTTAACCGAGCACAATTTAAAGATCCTTTCTATATTGAGATACATCCAAAGGAGTATCAAAAAGTTTGATCATGAAGATAACATGAGATGCCAGATACCTGTTGACAGGCTAAGTGAGTGTTTGATCAAGGAAGGTAGCATAGAGATGACCGATATCAAGTGCAGGGATAACTTTAAGAAACCCCCTCCTAGGAAAAAGTGTAAAATCCTGGCAAATCGCACATTAATTTAGGGGAAATGTTTTCTTGATGATGGCAAATTTTTTTTCCAAATTAGAAAAATAATATAAAGGAGAAGGCAAATTTTTCCCTGCCCAACGAAAATTCAATAAAATCCTAGCAAATAATACATTAATGTGGGGAAAATATATATTGTGTGAGGCAAATTTTTTTCTTTTGAAGTAAATATATTATAATATATGAGGCGAATGATTTTTTGTTGAAGGGTAAAAAAATAATTGTGCTGGCGAATTTTATGTGCCTTTTGAAAAAATATATATATATTTGGCTAATCTATCGTTAAGTATGGGAAAAATAAATATTTGATTTACGATTTTCAAAAGATGGGAATTGTCAATGCGTCTATACGTCATGTGGGCCAATGCCAACTAATTTGTTTTCATATTAAACACATGTTGGTATCCATAAGCACAAACATTTACATCGACACACAACCTAACAGTAACATACATCATTTTATAATGTT
>MU225553.1:6519779-6534976 GCA_018584345.1 Thuja plicata | reverse complement strand
TAAATCTTTTAATTAGATAAAAATGATCAAACCTTAGGAAATATTGAAATAATTGAATAATTGAATTAATTATAATTTGATCAAGGAAATTGATTTGAATTGAAAATATTGCAAAGCATTGATTCAGAAATTTGATAAAATGATAAAATAATAAATGGGGCCCAAAGTCTAGGCGAGCATTTTAGGGTGCATACAATTATAATATTAGTGATGTAAATTTTTGAAATAATTAATGAAATTTTTTCTGTTTGACTCTTAATAATTATTGTAATTTTTCTATCTTCCTCCGCAAACGAGACTCTTATCAGTGTGTGAGATAATAGATTGTCTGTGTAATATTCTTTAATTGCAAATTTTTAAAGAAATCTGAAGACTTCATATTGTTTAATTGCAATTTTGTAAAGAAATCTAAAGACCTTAGACCTTAGACTTTACTTTTGATAAATAATAAATAATAAATTATATGCCTAATGCCCATTCAGTGAATCATGATTCACATTGTCAAATCGATCTGTGAATCTGTGATATCATATAATATGTATTATAATTTATGAACCAAAAAAATGTAACAATGTTTAATGTATGTGTGTGATTTATTTAAGAGTATTAACTTAATTTTCCCATGTCAATGACAAATGTAATTATCATTATGTGGCATGTGTGCGACTGTGAATGTGGAATTGTAAAAGTTTAAAGCCTTTTATAAATTATGGTTAGTAATCAATTAATAAATAATTAGAGTATAAGACAGTTATCTGTGATTGCAATATTTTAAATTTAATTAGTTATTTTTATATTAGACAGTTTCAATATTTAATCTTATTTAAATTTAATAAATTTGTGGCGTATGGTGTTACCTGTAACTGTATTTTTGGAGACCATTGGATGAGCAAAGATCAACGATGTACAATGTATTTCAGACTGAAAGGAAAAATAAATTCCATTTCTACAATCCTATTCTAAAATCATGATACTTGTACACTCATTCAATCGAATGACATGTGACCACTCATACAATCCTATTCCAAAATCAAAAACACGTGTACACTCATTCAATCGGACGACACGTGACCACTCACACAATCGGTGTTATCCGATAGATATAATAAAAAGTAAATAAATGGGACCCACCACAATTACAAATGATAGTGACTTCCATCGACCATTGGATGAGTAGAGATCAATGATGTACGTTGTATTTCAGACCGAAAGGGAAAAGAAATCCCATTTTAGCAATCCTATTCCAAAATAACGACATGTGTACACTCATTTAATTAGTGTCATTCGATGATGAGTGACGACCAGAAGATGAAAAGATAAAGGAATATTAAAAGAAACCAAAAATTGTTAACACGAGTGATAGTAAAAGTTAACACGAGTGACGAGTCACAACTGACAATTCAGTACTACTCACTATTGTACAATTTTAACCTAAGTTTTTATATTTTCAGTTCTTACTAGTATTATGTATTGGAGAATCAGAGATTCAGAAAGGGGTTATGGGTAACGGCTTCTAGGTTGAGGATTGAGGAATGCAACAAAGTCTCTCAGCTCTTTGCCCACTCACAGTCTACACAAATTGAATTTTTAGGTAAAATTCTAAACACCCACATCCCACCCTTTAAATTTTTCAAATCTAGATGTTTATTGTTTAGATTGTAGTCATAGAATTAGGGCTGAATTTTCAAACACGCCTGTAAATTGTAGCTGTCACTAGTATATCACGGTCCACGATGGGAAAAACAAATACCAAGAGTATGAGTAAAGGGAAAATAAAGAAAACAGAGATAATAGACTTCCAAAAACTAGTTAAAACACCAGGTTTCACTGATGAGTTCCATGATATTTTTGATCCTGTTATCCATGAAAATAAGGGAATCATGGAAATTAGATTTGCACTTGAAAATAAGTGTAAATATCCAATGAAAGATTCAAATTTTTGTCCATTTAACAACACGTTAAAGGCAAAGACAAATAAAATTGCACCATGGGTTGTTGGGTCAGCATGCATGGCATTACCTCAAGTATTCCCTTGTCCAGAAATTGTCATGCTTTGTGCCCAAAATTATGATGAAAATAGAAAAGAAATTGTCAATAAAAATACTCAGGAGGAAATTTTGTCGCTAACAGAGACTGAATTTGCTAATCTGTTGGACCTAGGGTTTGAAGCACAAAAGTCAAACGTGCACATTGACCTGGGAAAGCTGGTAGAGACTTATGAAAATTTAGATGCACAAAGGAAAGATTCATATATCAGAGAAATACCATGAAGTTCTAGTCTGGATCCAGATCATAAACCTCCTTATGATTATGATATTTTTGTGTAATGGGTTCAGGATAGTATTTCCTTGCTAGCATTTTGTTTGGGATTGGATAGTAACAAAGAAGTGGGTGCCAACATTCTTGAAATGATTTTTCAGATTTATTGTGAAAAAGAACCAATAAAATATAATTTTATTGAACACACTGTTCATTGCATGCAAGAACAATTGCTAATGATTAAAAGAGGTTCACATAAGACTTTTAGGTTCACAACCTACTTGTGCTATCTTCTTTTAGCAAAGCATCATGCAATATTTCAGACAAACAAGCTTCAAAGTCAGGTCCAAAATACACTATATGAATGGACACCTCAGATAAGGATGAGTGATAATAGAAGGAACTATAAAAATTTTGTAGACTTATTTTTTGCACCTATAAATCATAAAATTACAGGCACTCTATTGCCTAGATTTACTGTGTCTTGTAGAGATTGCATTCAACTCAAAAGTCAAATACAATTGGCTGACTGGTACTTCATGGAAGACTACACTGTGTTAAGGTTTTACAGTTTAGTGGTAGAACCCTACGAAATTCCAATACATGTTACAAAGAGGGTTTTTGCATTGGAATATGTTTGACAGATGGAGAGCACAGATGCACTCTTTAATGGTCAGCAAAAGAAAATGATATTTCCTTCCTTGCCTTTCTCATTGGGAGGGTTCACATTTGAGAGAATAGGATTCAAAGTGGCAGAGGATTTTTTTTCAATTTTTTACTTTGTTGTTGATAGTCATTGGCCGTATGATCCACTAAACATAATTGGATCAAAGCTTAGAGAGAATGGGAGCTTCGCAAGAAAATGTCAACATGAAAGTATGCCATTGATAGAAAAATTTAAAAACATGGATTCCTGGGACGAGGTCAAAAAAGAGATGGAGAAATACACCGCTGAAAATAATATTTCAATACAGGAATTGTCATCACAAATTATTGCATTGCACAAGCAAAAAGTAAAAGTGCAGCAAAAGACATCCTACAATTTCTACCAACAAGCTGCTCAACCATATACAAAAACTATTTCAAACAAAATAATGCTTCAATATGAAGATGATAATTGGACTGCAACCAAAATTAAAGATTTTTGAGAAATGAGGAGGAATCTTGAAGAGCCAAAGACCTCTGTAGATCTTTATGATCTGGACGAGGATAAAATATTTAGTGATTTGTGGAATGCGGAGCATCCTAGTCATGCACATCATAGTGATTATGATGATCAAGATACTAGTTTTGATTGGCAAGATTTTGTGACAATTGCTACTAGAGTCAGTGCATCCACAAAAGAAAAATATGGCAAAGGGGCAGAGATGGTAGAAAAAATGGGTTTTCCAAGTAGGGGTGGTCTAGGTCCCATAGGAGAAGGGAATTGGTATCCACTTGCCACACCCTCTCCACCAAAATGTGGTAGTGGACCAGTAATTGGAAGTTCATCAGAAAAAGGTACTACTAAGTCTCATACCCTTGCACCTTCATTTGTTTCAGCTTCAAATCTAGTTCCACCTTTGCCAAGCACTCAGATTCAATCTGAATCAAGTGCCACTAACACTGGTGGGGATGGCATGGGTAGTACTAGTGGTCCAAAAAGGACATTACAACTGGACACAAAATCAATGGATACCAGAGATCAAGGCAGTGTAAAGAAGCAAAAGGTTATGACAACAATGCCAATGGTGTCTGTGACTGTGATTCCAACAATTGCCACATCTTCAGGAAAAAACCCTCTAAACAGTCCAAATACTCCACTTGTGGATAAAACATGATATAGATGATTATTTTTTTTGGCATTGTTGTCAAAGGGAGAGATGATTCCATTATCATATAAAGGGAGAGATGATCTCATTGTCATAAAGGGAGAGATTATTTCATCATCATAAGGGAGAGATATGATAAAGGGAGAGGTTATATCATTATCCATGAAGGTAAAAGTTCCTGAGAATCAGAAAGAAAGATTTAATCAATATTCTATGGGAGAGAAATTGCTTACATATAAAATATCCATCTAAGGGAGAGAAGTAACAAAGGGAGAGAGTTCAGACAAGAAGAAAGATTGTTGTCAAAAGAGAAAGAGAATATCAAGAAGAGGAACAGTCAAGGCAGAGCACATATCAGAATAGAGATATCAAATGATACACCTATCCAGAGAAGGGATTGAATATTGAAGACAACCATTCTGCATGAAACAAATCTAAGCTAGTTTGAGCTTACCAAGAGCCAAACATTTGTAATAAGTTACAATAGGGAAGCTTGATGAAACTGTATATTTCATTTTGTATTAGTGATAGTATAGTATGATAATATAGTATATTGCCATCAATTCCAAAGGGAGAGATTGATGACATGTAACTCATTGAATGTTTGAAGATGTTAAGTTGATCACCGAAATGCAAAAGGATAATGCAAGACATTAAATCAGTTAATGGATTGTATTGTCATTGATGTCAACTTGATATAATTTAATCGGTTATAATCAAAGTGTCAAATAATTTAGAGAATCAGAGAGATAAATATTATGCTTTTAGAAATGGATAAAAGATATGCATTCACAATATGACTCCAAACACCGATGTTTAGTGGAACACCGACGGAAAGAGATCACCAAAACTCAAGTCATAGTGATGCCCAAGCAAGAATATCGATTAGAATTACCGACAAGAAGAATCACAAGCATAATCGATAGCCAAAAACATAGTGTAAATTGACAGAGAAGCCTGAGGAGAATTGGAGTGTTGACCGAAGCTACTAAAGAGTTAAACACCAAAATTAACTTGAGTTTAGAAATGACAAAATATCTATCTAGTAGAGATAAATATGGAGTTAATTGATAGTTATATTTTTTTTCATCGACAAGATAAAGCTAGAGATAAGAAAGGGATTTAAAGTTGTTTTGTCCAGTTGGCAAGAAGATCTCTGCGAGATAAAACACTAGTTTTACTTTAAATCTAATTGGCGAGAATTGTGGATCATGCCAAGATCAATAAAATAAAGAACCTAACAATGGTGATATCATATCTATAAAGAGACAACTCAATTCATTACGAATTGAGTGGGTGAATGAATGAAAAGAGGATACTGAAGAGAAACTTCATATAGTCCTGATCAATCAAGATGAGGAAAGAGCTAAAGTTTTTTGCGGACATCGAGAAATAAAGCACAACATCACTGAGCAGATCAAAGTGGAGCAAAGGTATAAACCAAGATATATTGATCAAAATAGTTTAATGAGATTACAATAGATTTGAAAATTTGTAGGTATAATTTGTATATGTGAACAGATCATACTATTTCAGTTTAACCATTGATTCACAAAGTCTCTTAACCAAGTGGGATTTAAAGATCCTTTCTATATTGAGATACATCCAAAGGAGTATCAAAAATTTTGATCACGAAGATAGCATGAGATGCCAGATACCACAGGCCAAGTGAGTGTTTGATCAAGGAAGGTAGCATAGAGATTCCCGATATCAAGTGACAGAATAAACTTTTAAATCCTCTAACAAGGTCACACCTAAAAGTGTGTTTGTAACCTTTAACAGGGTTGGCTCTTCACCGAGCTCACTTTAGAAGAGTGAACATTTTGGGTTATCGGTCCCAAGTGGTTTTTCCCTTAATAGGGTTTCCACTTTAAATATCCATGTGTAAATGTGTTTATGAGTCATTACTTTTGTGTTTTGCATTACACATAACTTAATTGTATTGATCGGTATACTCTAGATAATTTACTATCTTTTGGTAAATTGATAGACTGCTATTCGGTAAACATACAGTAGAACATTTTACAAAGCATTCTGAGTAGTAGTAATTTGATAAAATTAGTTGAAGGCATTCATCTTATAGGAATGAAGATAACTAGAGGCTTAATATTGTCGTACTAAGTTTTTGGGTTGATTATTGGAATATTTTTGAGGCCACTAATTCACCCCCCCTCTCAGTTATTACTAACAATTACAACATTATAGTACATAGTCCCTGTTAAAGGACAAACCCTATTATGAGTCAAGAGTAATAGTGGGATCATTTCCCAAAGAAGCTTAATGCCACCCTTAAGGATTTACAATTTGAACAAGTGTATATAGGAAATATACAATCCACTGAACTGTCTGATAGAAACTATGTTTTCTTGGTCAAATCCAATGAAGTACAATGAGCATATCCTCTGTTCTACATCCAAAAGATAATCAAGCTCATAGCTTCCACACTTCTCTGTCTCTTCATCCACATACATCCATATTTTAAAAGAAAATATCTCTTATATATACCCTATTAAAATAATTGATTAGGTCGGCCAATTAAGATTTCCTAATATATAGATAAATATTTAACCCCTTGCTAATATACACATGGTACCTATAAAAAATATTGATCAATTACAATACATCATATATAATCCAAGATCCGTAATCCACACTCGCAATCCACAATACATGCTACAACTCTGAAGTTGACCCCAAATAGGTCTCCTCTAGAATACATGCCAAAGGTGATGTCACCAAAAATGATACAACTTGAAACTGATACCAAATATTCCTAAACATGTCTTCTATCATCCCTTAAGCTCGCATAATCTGAATCATCGTCGCTTGGAAGATATACTCAAAACGTAGAAACTTGCTCTGTCAATCATCACTGTCATAGTCCAGAAACCAGTCATCACCAAAACATTTGTAACTCATCCAATATGAAATATTAACCCAAGCGACCTTAGAAATAAGATAATCAAACATCCTTCTACATATCCCCATCTTCACCCATTCTGATTCATCCATATAGTATCTGTAAACTTCTGCCAGTCATCATAACCAGTTTGTACTTCCTTCACAGAAACATATGTTGATATCAGTGACAAAACATGAATGCCAACATCATGTGTACTACCCAATTCCAACATCAGCCAACATTAATACCACCACAACCTTAATGTTGATCACCGATCTAAGATTTATCACTTATCACTCAAGAACAAAAATATTGTAACCCATTAACAAATCTGTCTTTGCTCACCGGTCACCTATCCTATACACCGGTATCTCAAATTAGTTATAGTTGTAATTGTAGCATCAACATACTATCAAACACCATATCCCACAAATGCATCACAAGATACAACATATATTTGAAAAAACATTCAAATTATCTATCACCTATCATTAACTGTTCTAGCAGTTGCACTCTTAAACTTCAAATAATCACAAATTTCTCATAAGATCACTTCAACAGTAGTGGTCATGCATTAGAAATCCAGAGACACACCTATGTCTCCCCTAAATATAACAACCACTAAAACTCACTGCAACTCTTATTCATCACAACTGCATAAATCTCAAACCCTTAAATCTTCAAGACCCTCTAACTTGTGTATCCTAAATCTCAAGACCCTCTAACTTGTGTATCCTTAAATATATCCTTACATATGATCTGAATAAATAGAATATGAAATATACATTATCCTTAAATATGGTATGAATAAATAGAATATGAAATAAGAGGATAATGATCTGAATAAATAGAATATGAAATATGAATACTCTTACAAATTATAATATGCATTCACTTAAATATTAGTATCCTCAAATATGATCTGAAAAAATAGAATATGAAATATGAATACTCGTACAAATCATAATATGCATGCACTTAAAAATCATAATTATATCCACACAATATTTTTATTGAGGAAGTGATCACCCACAATAAGATTATTATGATACATGGGGAATGCACATGCATTCAAACTAGAGCTCACTGCTCAAATGAAAATCTTCGAGCTAAAACCCTGAGAAAGGATCATTGCCTTACAATCTGGTCACTATAATGATCCATACAATTTTTTGTGAACTATGTAAGTGACATCTACCTCATGCTTGATACAACTCTAATGTAGCGCAATGCATATCTCTATTCAACCCCTTGTTGAAACAATTCTAATTCCCACTGAATTAGGCTCTCCCTTCGCTAGCCACCTCTAGCATCTGCATTCATGATCCACACCTTGAATTTTCCCTAATTCATATATCAAGAACTAGGTTGACAAAAACCTAAATCACCATTTATTCAATCAACACGCTAGATTTCATGATTCAAATCCATCTCTGATCACTAGGTCATAGTCACCATCTATAACCACCACCTTGAGATCATAAAAATCCTAGATTTTTTTAGTGCTTTTTCCTGATTCTATCAAGGAAAATACTAATTAACTAGGATCAAACAATCCTCCTTCACTTTGAGCTTAGAGGCTCATGCGGGTGCACCTATTGGATTCACTTATTTTAGTGAATCATGGGATGGATTCCTGCCCATCAAACCAGATCTGAGAATCATTTAAAGATCTTAAAATAGAAAGGTAAATGTTGATTAAAATGATTTTGTTGCAATTCTGGTATAAAACTAGTGCCTAATCAATTGGGTATAGAGTCAAGTTGAACTGACATTCACAAAGATTCACAACTCAATATATCTGAAACCAGTAAATTATCGTACATAATACTTCTTTCATCACAAATACATGATCATTAGATCCACATATCCTTGACATTCTCAAATATTATCCAACAAGATTTACTCCATCCTTCAAGGAAACTCAGGAATAATATACAAATCTACCTTGTAGATGAAAAACCCAGAATGCCTTACAAGTCTAGTTCATAAGAATTCCAAAAACATACAGAGACATTAAATGATTGCAAAGAGATTCCAACTGTATTTCATTAGTAAAAACATTGCTTTAATCTGTACACATGACAAAATACTCTAAATTATAACACTAATTTAAGAAGAACTTGCATTAATGGAACCATAAAAATCTGGAGACTTTCTCTTAGAATTTGGAACCCTATACAAAGGGAAGAAAATAGAATATATAGATCAAAAGAAACTCTTGATTATTTCTTCAATAGGCACTTGTCCTTTCCCCCTAAAAATATCTAAAAATATGATCTCTTCTTTAACTGCCTTTGTAAAATATCTCTGTTTAACAAACTTGATTCTGCACTCAAAAGGATTGCAAAAATAAAACCCTTATCCTAAGACCTTTCCAATGGTATATTACACTTTCCACTTCTGAGAAGATTTGACCATTAAAACATTAGATCAATTTTCCCCTCCCATGCACATTTAGTTGAAATTGTGCTTAAATCTTTAAATATGCTCATTAACCTTTGAAAATCTGCAATTTACCCTTTCTCTGCACAAAAGCGACCAGATTGTGCCACATGTCATCTTCTTGTTGTCTCTACTTGACCTCCACAACTAACCACTAGAGGTCATGTCATGCACTCACAACACTATCCTCCAGCTCCTCTTAACTGTCGTGACTGCACGACTAACTGCCAGTCGCACACTCACCGATTAACTTCTTGACCGCCTACCTACCTCGCGACTGAGCGACTAACTATCCTCCTTCTTTGCAACTGCATGACTAACTTCCATGTGTCAAAATATTGCGCACTCGCTGGCATTTCCTCTGACCTCTAATCTCTATTGCAAGTGTGTGACAAGCTGCCACCTATCCTCCTTGTCACTTGCGTAGACCCTGCCAAAATTGGTTTGTTGTCGAGTCACCAATTTCTTGGCACACATACCAAGAAAGCTCCTACATGTGGGTGTGTTTCCTAGAGCCTACGGGCTCTTTCTTCACAATAGTATGTAAGTGGTTTTCCTTTTAAACATTTGAGAGTTTCATTTTCCCATCCATGTGGGACTGAATTCTGCAAGTTTTTATAGCTTTCACTTTCCCATGTAGCCACTTTTTTTTACCTAACCCTTGTCGGCCATGCGTAACATTCCACCGAATGAGCATGTGCCCATGAGTCTTCCATCTCTTTACTTCATCTCATCTACTAAGTGTCATTGTATATAACCACTTATATCTCCCTTCCCACTAACAATGTGGGATTAATAGTTTTGAAATTTTAAAATAGTGAGCGACCTACACCACACACCAAGCACAATGCCTAACCACAAACACCTGTGGTCTCTAAGGGCCTCATGAATTTACTTTGAATTATACATATAGTGTTTTACTATTTAATTTTTTTTGAAAACCATCCCACCATGAATGTGGGACAAAACGATTTTATAGTTATGCCAAAAAACTTGCTGCTTGTGCTGGACCAGATTCATACATCCTTGGAGATATTGACAAACGGTTCACGCGACTTTCTTGTGCTTCTAGCTTCTACAAAGGTTGAAAACTATCATGCTGCACAAACCTTTTTCTTACCTTCATGTTGCGCAGCTCCCTTAAGTCATGCATTTTAAAAATCTCCCTCCTCATATTTGTTGCGCAGCTCTCCTACTTAGACCCTGCGCAGACTTTAACCTATCCACGCGTTGGTTTTTTATTTCATGTAGGCAAGGGAAGAATGTTGCAAAGGGTATGGAATTTGATTTCACACCTACCAACCACATTGCTTGGATGTTTCTAAAGCTTCTGTATTTAACAATGTGCTACACCCCTTCAATTTTTTTGATTACACAGATTTTGTGCAGAACTCCACGCAACTTTTTCTTTTTTGCATTAGTTTTTAAAATGTTTTCCTTCCATGTGTTGGCTTTCCATCTCATCTTCTTTGCAAGTTTGGAGGTGTGGAAAAATTTGAGGAATTTTCTTTTACATCAGCCATATTTTACTCATTTGAAAATAGGCATTTAGTTAAAGATTGTGTCTCCCCCATTCAACTTTGTTTTAAAACACTTTCATACTCCACAATAATCTCTCCACACCTTAGATGACACCTTAAAGACCAGACTAGATAATTTTTATGCCATTAGAAAATAAAAATGTTCAAATTTGGGCTTGACTACACATTACTCTTCATGGTTCTTTTTTATGGCAAATAGTCTTGATGATGATGAATCATATTCAACCTGAAAAATGAGCATGGGAAGGGAAGACTGTGAGCAAATATTTTGGACTATAGCTTTGTACCCTGCATTTCAAACCCCCATGCTTTATGTATATTGACTTAAGCATTGAACTTCATGTTGGAAATACAATAATGGGAAAGCAAGATACTGAGAGGTGGGGGTGAATCAGATCTTCAAATATAAACACTTAAAACAAATTGATATCACATTCATACATAAATGAATCTAATGTAATCTCAGATAGCATCCACACCATGAAATAAGTAACACATTACACAATAATTTGGTAACCCAGAAACCCAAATAGGTAAAACTAGGGTGGGGATGACACCCACAAAAGTCTCCACTACTGCAGTAATAAAGTGTACATGTTAAGGTTACAATGTTTGATTACAAAATGTAATCTACCCTGTTAAAGGTAAACTTTGTTAAAAGCTTCAGATCATTACAATCTACCTTGTTAAAGGATTTAAACTTACAATGAAGTAAGCACTCTGTTAAGAGATAAATAAAGGCTTGCTAAAACCACTCTATTAGGAGATTTTCACCTGATACAATGATTAGAAAGTATCAAGTATTGATCCTTCGATATGGAATCTAATGCTGATGATGGATCTCCTCTTTTCAGTATCTCTTCTGATCTTATAATCTGATATACCTTTACTCTTTTGTTCACTGTGTTATGCTCTGCTTGATCTCTACTTCTAAACAAAATAACCCTCTGTGCATTTCACTTCAAAATGTAGTTACTTCAAGAATTACTCTTCTGCCTCTTGCACATACATACATAAAGGGTTTTGAAGCAATCTAATATATCTATACAGATCTGACAGTGAGATCTAGATCAACGATCAAGATCTGATATCCATGCCTTGATGGTAAAACAATTAATGCTTACAATGAGTCATGCATAGGATAAAACAATTAAATGCATAACTAACTCCGTATGAGAATATTAAATTCATACATTAGTCGGCCCAAAAATCTTATACAAGTCAGCCAAATCACTTATCCTTTAGGTTTGTATCATTCCTGACAAGTATACAAAAAAATGTTCTGCTCGACACTTGACTGTCTGTCGCTCTATGCTTAACATCTCTGTCTCTACTTGGCTCAGCAATGTAACTCGGCATACTGAAAACTGCTCGATAATGGTGCTCGACCTTACATAGTTTTAGCTCGGCCATAGTGATAGCCAACTAAAACTGCCTAATGAAATGACTAAGTGTTGGGCACTAATCATCAACAAAACTTAGAGATTAACAATGTCCCCCTTTGATATTAGTGGCAAAAACACTTATCATTACTTCTGTACATTTCATCAAAATATTGCCTAAGTAAGCTAAGTACTCCCTTTAGGAATATACTTATACAAAAATTTTACAATGCCTTCAAAAATTATATACAAGTGTGCCTTTGTTGTACTGATGTATCCTTTCATATCTCCTTATCAACTTCTGTACTAGCTACCTCCTTCAGTAGTACTAACTTCCTTACTAACTTCCCCCTTGTTTTTGTCACTGATTGCTGGTGGGGTTAAGTTATACTTATCCAAAAACTGCTTATGAAGATGCAGGGTGGATTCAAATGTTGTATCCTAGCTGTCCTTTGCAACCTTCATAACTTCCAGTTTGATTTCTAGCTCAGAAGCTAGACTCACTAAACTCTCTACAGTCGATAGATTTGCACTGCTCTGTGATAACTCCTTAGCTTTTGAAAGTTCCTTCTATATTACCTCCAAATGAGGCAATAAGATTTTCTAAAGAGTTATCAACTTGGCCCTTATGCGACCATCTTCAGCCATAAGCTCGACTATTCTCCTTTGTGCATTTATCAACTTATTAAAATGTAAAGAACTGGATGTAGTATCTTTACCTAAAGTATTACCAGTTGATCTCAAATCTAACTGTAGCTTCTCAACAAGCTGTAAATTATCCTTTGTGAAAAATTCAACATCACATAATTTTCTATACAAAGAATAAACATTGGCTCTAACTTTCTCGAAGGTTTCTACAAGAATAGAAAGTTCAACCTGTTTTGTTGCTATCTCTTCTGAGATCTTCTCTAGAACTTTGCTCTCAAATCTTCTCCTAGACCATTGTAGAAGCTTCTCATTGTTGTTTATGTCCTCATCTGTTACTTTTTGTACAATGGTGATGAGTTGATCTATGATTGGAGCTTGAGGCGTTTCATCCTCTAAGTCAAAAGATTTTGTAAATATGTCTTTGATGTCATGCAGTACCTGCTTTTGCTTTTGTTCTATCTTCATCTCTTCCTGTCTTTTCTTCCTTTTAAGCAACTCTTGAAGAGTCCCAATTTGCTCAAAAGATAACTCATTGGGATCAAATTGTGGAATCATAATGACTTCATCTAGTGTTACATCTAAAATTTGTGACTTCTTCTTCAAGATCTTCTTCTTCTTCATTTATGGAGAATTTATGCTCGGCAACATAATGTCTTTCCCTTTGACAGTTTCTGTATCCAATGCCTCCTTTAATTATGTCAATATAGTCTGAGGGTTTGGCATACTACTAGTTTTAGGACCTATGGGAGTGGATTATGCAGAGTGTGGTAACTCAACCAACACTTGTGCAGCCTCTTCTTCTTTAGGCTTATCAACAACATCTGTTGTTGCAACTCCACTATCTAAAACTATCTTCACAACCTCTAAAATAGGTGGATCTTGTGAAGTTACCTCTTGTTTAGTTGTTTTCTATTGTCCTTCACCTTTCTGATCACTAACAACTTCAATTATTTCCTCAAATGCTATGGTCTTGCCTTCCTTTGTATTAGTTGCCTTAATAGGTGAATCAGTGTCTTTTCCACTCAGCATCTGTTGATCATCGACATTCAAATTGCTTGGATCATCAACTATATAATCCATAGGACTGTCTACAGTTAGATCAATAGAGTTTGTTGCATCTAATGCATCCTTGGTCTTGTCTTGTTCAGTGGCAATTTTATCTTTGACTATCTTTGGTTCAGGGGTAATCTTTTCTTCAACTTCTTGTGCCTTTGGCTCAGATTTCCCTTCACCAGATTTCTTGTCTTTTGGAACAATCAGTCCAAAAATCTCTTTCCAGATCCTTGTACTCTACTGTACTAAACCTTCTATGTCATTTTTCAAAATAGTATATCCTCTAAGTTTGGGAACAAACCTGTTCTTGTACTCCTCAATGAATTTGGCTTGTTGTTTAGAGGTTAAGTCAGGAATTATTTTGGCTAATGTTCCTCTTTGGATCTGTCTCTCAGTGGCAAGTGAAAATTCCCATTTTCTTGAAAAGAATTCATATAGTTCATTAGGCACATGATTTACTATCTCTGTAGGAGTCAATTTAAAGGTGCTCATCATATCCAAGAGTGCTTCCTAAACTTTGTTCCTATCTGCTATTTTCAACCTGTCATATTTGATGAACTTAAATGTTGCTAACCCTGCTAAATTCCTTAAAGTATCACATACCTCACCAATGCTTGCTGGTTTCTTGAATTGAGCTGTAGGTATGTTGTTGGGTACATCTATTTCTATCTTCTCCTCATCACTATCTGTTTGCAAGTTTAATTTCCTTCTTGGTCTCTTTGCTGGCTTACTCGGCTCAGCCTTAGGAGTAACCTTTGCTTCCTTACCAGAAGTACTTTCTGCAACTTTTCTCTTGCCATATACTTTTGTTTACACTTCTACTAGGGAAGTGATAGTAGATGCTCTTGTCTTTGGATGATTAGTTATAGGAGGTGTAACCTTAGGTTTTGCTCGACTAGGCTTGGTTACAATAACAATTGATGGCTTCTTGCCCTTAGCCTTCTGTGTAATTTTTTCTTATGCACTGACTTCCTCCTTAGTAGAAATATCCTCACCTTGTCTAGTGGACAGACCTAGAGGTGCATCGTCAGGTTCTTCATCACTACCCAAGCCAACCATTTTCTTTATATTTTTCACTATCTTCTTTCTTTTCCTCTCCATAGTTCCTTCATTCAAACTTCTAGAGATCTTAGCCTTAGCTTCATCATAGTTTCCA
>MU225553.1:6496798-6516743 GCA_018584345.1 Thuja plicata | reverse complement strand
TGATACCAATTGTTGGAAATACAATAATGGGAAAGCAAGATACTAAGAGGGGGGGGGGGGGTGAATCAGATCTTCAAATATAAACACTTAAAACAAACTGATATCACATTCATGCATAAATGAATCTAATGTAATCTTAGATAGCATCCACACCATGAAATAAGTAACACATTACACAATAATTTGGTAACCCAGAAACCCATTTAGGTAAAACTGGGGTGGGGATGACACCCACAAAAGTCTCCACTACTGCAGTAATAAAGTGTACTTGTTAAGGTTACAATGTTTGATTACAAAATGTAATCTACCCTGTTAAAGGTCTGCTCTATTAAAAGCTTCAAACCATTACAATCTACCTTGTTAAATGATTTAAACTTACAATGAAGTAAGTACTCAATTAAGAGATAAATAAAGGCCTGCTAAAACCACTTTGTTAAGAGATTTTCACCTGATACAATGATTAGAAAGTCTCAAGTATTGATCCTTCGATATGCACTCTGATGCTGATGATGGATCTCCTCTTTTTAGTATCTCTTATGATCTTATAATCTGATATACCTTTACTCTACTATTCACTGTGTTATGCTCTGCTTGATCTCTGCTTCTAAACAAAATAACCCTCTGTGCATTTCACTTCAAAATGCAGTTACTTCAAGAATTACTCTTCTGCCTCTTGCACATACATACATAAAGGGTTTAAAAGAAATCTAATATATCTATACAGATCTGACAGTGAGACCTAGATCAACGATCAAGATCTGATATCCATGCCTTGATGGTAAAACAATTAATGTTTACAATGAGTCATGCATAGGATAAAACAATTAAATGCATAACTAACTCCATATGAGAATATTAAATTCATAAATTAGTCAGCCCAAAAAGATTATACAAGTCGCCAGATCGCTTATCATTTAGGTTTGTATCATTCCTGACAAGTATACAAAAAATTGTTCTTCTCGGCACTTGACTGTCTGTCGCTCGACACTTAACATCTATGTCTCTACTCGGCTCAGCAATGTAACTCGACATATTGAAAACTGCTTGACAATGTTGCTCGACCTTGCATAGTTTTAGCTCGGCCATAGTGATAGCCAACTAAAACTGCCTAATGAAATGACTAAGTGTTGGGCACTAATCATCAACATAACTTAAATATTAACACTTCAATCATATAATTTGGGTCCATGAACTCCTTTTATATTTTTGCATACTGATCCCAAGAATAACAAGTGGCATCTGGAATGAGCTTCACAAAATGGTCAAACAATCTCCTGGAATCAAGCAGTCTAAAACATACACTCATCTCCAACATGTAAACATAGATGCCAAACATATTTTCAAGATACCCTCAAATCAATAAGTTATTGATGCTCAAACTCACTTGTGTTCAACTTATTCTGCAGATGCAAACTTAAAACACAAAACATTGCATTTCATATTGATTTGGTAAAAATACCTAATGGACTCCCGAGGCTTTGAAATTTTGCACATATGTTCATTATAATTTTGTTAGTATGGATCAAACATTTGCTTGATATGGACATCAAATGTCACAGATTATGGACCTCTGAAAATGATTACTCTGAAGCTCACTAAAAAGGAGATACGAAGACACAAAAAATTGCCTTTGGTTTTACCTTGGAAAAAATACCAAACCATGTCTCAAAGCTCAAACAATGATCATGGTAGAAGAATTTCATACAAGGTAATGAGATCCATAATAGGCATCTCATAACAGCTATTTGACACAAATTTACAACCCTCTGAAAATAACCACTCTACAAATTTAATTTTGTGTAACACTAGTGATTTGCATAAAACACTTTTGGGTTTGATTTCACACACCCACCAAATGAAAACCTAATGGGCTGAAACCTTGGATATAGATTCAATTTCACATAGGGATTATGGAATTCCAATTGGATTTCTCTGATGGTTAATAGGTCAACCAACATTAATCTGCAAAGTCAGCACTTCAACTACTATGAAATTGCAGAAATATGATTTAGAAATGTCTGGGAAAAGTGGTCAAATGGATTGACCATGATCTAAAAATCTTCAGGAAGGTACATTTTCATGTTTTCAATGGAAGGGAACACTAAATTATACATGGCATTCAACCAGGTACAAATTGTGGGAACTCAAAGTAGGGAATTCAATAATTCTGCATTTTACACTCAGAAAACCAAAATAAAATGCAAACGAAATGAGTATGGAAAAATTAACATACGCACTCACAGGGATCTAAAAATGGACATGAAGATTTTCTCTCATACCTACAATAACTCAGAATAATCCTTATGTCATGAGTCTTAATCAGGTCAAAGATACAATCCTACAAAGTAGGTCACTTAGTATACACTGAACACATGCACAAGTGCAGATTTAGGTGATGACCTCCAAACAACCATCTCCAAAAAATATCAGATCTCACATCTGAAAGCTTTAACCCACTATATTTACCCCATGATAGGCATTGAACACACTCTCCAAGTGGTTTCTGACAAAAATTGTCAGGTTTATTTTTACATGCATTCCAAGTAAGCCTTCTCCACAAGCTTTTTGGGGGTATTCACCTTGCCTTAGAGAAATTTTCACTTATTCACTCCAAATTTCTCCAACATTTGAGGGTACTAACAAATTTTATTATTTAACACTTGCGCAACATGATTTACCAACTAAGTCATCCAAGAACATGAACAATAATAAAATATTACCATTGACTGAAATATCCACCAATCTGATCCTTTGGATCCATGTGTATCACCAAATCATCAAGCACATACTTCAAGAACATCCTATAGCATCATGAAAAACACTCAATCATTCAAATCCATCACAACCATTTGATTTTCCAGCCCATTTCCATCACACTTGAAGAACACTGTCAACAAGTCTATGAGATCATAAGATTATTCCTTGCAAACCTCCAAAGTACAAACCCTCCGAGTTGAAGATACCTGAGTATGTCTCCTACACACTCCTAGGTTTTCTCCATGATATTCTCACTATGTTGAGCACATCGAGCCATTTTATTTCTTCCTATTGGCAGAATCAGTCACCTTGTCTATCAGTTACCTTCTACTACTTGGTTACCTATACAGATCATCATGAAACCTTATGTAAATTTGGATGAACACAGTAAAAATATTCAACATGCTTCCACTACATGTGCAACTTCTTCTCTACAATATCCTCTTCTCACCGGACCTTTAACCATTCTTCTCCATTGTCTAACTTGCAATAGTTAAGTTAACATCAATGCCAACAAAACCATCATCCAACTTTGCCAATATGCCAACATTGCCTATAGCTTGAGTTGTTGTCGACAGTGGTGGGTTGGGTCAAGATTTGGTCGCCTGACCCTTCCTATGTAGGAATATGTGTGACCTTTGTAGATAGACACATGCTGACAAAATACAAAGCCAATATCACCCAAAAATCCAAAATTTTGCCTGAAAATTGTAGAAAACAATTATCAAATTTATATTGATAGAATTGAAAAAATGGCAAATTTAAAAATTCTTACAAAATTGCAGATCAGGCCTTAAAAGCCCAATATGCGAAAAACAATTGCCTCAAATTTGACCTTTGTCCAAGGTAGGCAAATTTATAGTCAAAATTCACCTGAATGACCACCTGGACGCAATGGTCAGGTGAGATCTTTCTCTAGACACTCTCATAAGATACTTGTACCCTAGATTTGAATCATAGCCCTCCAACACATGAAGCAAAAAATTCTCCAATGGCTATGCAATGAGTGCTCCTGTGGCTTTGATACCATGTAAGAATTTTCCTAAGAAAATGAATGAAAATGCCAAGATCTAGAAGCTCAATAGATATCATGAATAAGAGAAACAAAATGATATGATCCTCAATTGACTGGATTCAATGATGATCAATATTAAAAATGATAATATATGTGTACAAAGTAGATGTGCCTGAATATATAGGAAATGCATGATAACTAAGAGATATGCAAGAGATAACCTATCAAGCACACAAGGTAGAATCACATATCCACCAAAGGTGGATCATCCTCCATTGTACAATAAAGTATGTGCAAAAATGTGCAACAATGAGAGGATGATAATCTGGTAACAACACTAAAGGTGGATCTCACACATAAAGTGGAAGGAGATAAAAACTATCTCTACATGAAGTGAAATTCTCCTACACCATGTGCTAAAATAGAATGCAAATTCCTATGTTTCTACAATGAAACGTACTATGTAATGCATTATCCTAAGTAAGCTTAAGTAAAGTGTAATTAAGAATATTTAATTACACCAACAAGCATTTAAAAACTAGTAGCAAGAATGAAGGAAGCTTGAAGAAGATAATTGGATTGTAACATGATCCCTATAAGTTGTAATAATGACCTAGAAGACCAAAAATAGAGAAAATAAGGAAGATAAAGGGAACTCAAAAGCATCCCAATCTCTTTGGGTCACAACATGAGGCGTTATAGTGCTAGAAAAACTAGGAATAATCCTCCAATGACCACTTTCAGACTGTAGATTCATGGGACAAATCCACAGTGCATGAATTTCTTTATTGTGTGTATGTGTCTATGAATAGAATAGTCTGGATGGTCTATAATTTGGATGAAAAGGGTGACAAGGCAAGAAAATGAGGTGGAACCTTAGGTGGAGATTCCAATTCTACTAAAGTCAAGGTGTCATGCAATGTGGAATTGTACAGGGTGAAATTTATGACATTATAGTATATATAATAACTATCAAACTCTTTGATTGTAGCATTGACCTCCATTATCTTATTTTAATCACTTTAAATTGTTTCATATCTTATTCAAGTAACCAAACCTTTCCAATTATCAAATATATCAAATTTTGTAGGAATAAAATAAAACCATTTTTTTCTAGTTGCATTATTAATAAAACTAACATAATAATAATAGCCATAAAGAGATGATAGTTGAGTTGGTCCCCATACATTTCACTCTTCTTTTCCTTCCCAAATTTGAGAAATATACTGTCTTCTATTTCCATAAATAAAATTTTCACAAAATTCCAAATCAATCTACTTCAAACCTTGCAATAAATTCCTTAAATGGAAAATCATCATTCCATTCTCACTCATGTACCCAACCCTATGGTTTTATAATGTTGTATTTTCAATTTTAGAAGCTACATAAATAAAAAATCAAAATTTCAAGAACATAAATATAATGTAACTACATTTTCTCCTTTTTTTGTTATAATCAATGATATTCAGACATTTTTCCTCAAATTGTCTGTAAATCTAACTATGCAACTTCACTTCCTAGTTGTCTCACTAAAATTAGATTCTTGTCAAACCAAGAACATGCCTCGCCACTTTCAACAACAATTGATTTCCATTTGGTAGTTTTATAAATATTACACTTTCCAATAATTTAAATTGGTTCATCACCACCTAAATAACATACCCAAAATCACCTCGAATATAATCTATAAAATATTTCCTATGGGGTGTAGCATGAAACAAATAACCCTAGTCTAATACAAGACACAATAATAATATCTAAAGAAATAATCAAATAATCTTGCAACACATCACCTACTACTTTGTATTCTTTACTATTTTCTTGTTGTTCGTCTCCATGTTTTCACTTTCGAGACCAACATTCTTCCTTAAAGTGTCATTTCTTCCTAGAATGCCAACACTCTATCCTTACAAGCTATGTTTTATTATGCATTTCTTATACTTCCCATATTTTTTGGACTCTTTAATCTCCCCCTTTGTCTTCCCCTATTCTCTACAATCAAAGCATTGCTTGACATTTCATTTGTGCTTTTTCATTACATTTCTTTCCTAATGATAACACCAAAACATCATCAAATGTTAAAGTGTTTAAACTGGAGATAAAATTACTTACAACCATGACTAGTATATTCCAATATTTTGGCAATGATAAAAAATAAAAATATCCCTAACCCCAAAATCAAAGGTTACTTTTGCAAAACTTAACTTTCTAGTGACCATGTTAAACTCGTATAAATGATTAGCAATAGAACCACCTTCTAACATATTCTTCTTAATTGAATGTTTCATAAGAAACACCTTGTTGTCTAAGTTGATGTTTTTCATAAATTTTATCTAATAGTGATATGAGATCCACCATTTTTGTATCTTTTCATATACTGGAAGCCATCAAGGCTACCAAACACAACTATATTGTTCATAGTGTCTTTATATCATGAATCTCCCATTCTTGATTTGTTATATTTAATGAATTATTTTATTTTCCACCCATAGAAAAGAAAATTTCCTTATTATATACATAATTTTACATTTTCTTCTTTCATAATTGATAGTTTTGGTTGTTGAAATTTTCAACCATATACTTGCCTTCTTCCACCAAATTGTTCTTAAGTAAATTTGAAATATCTTGCCAAATGACTGAAGTAAATGAATCTAATACCTATTGTTAGGATTTAGGTAGATAGGAGCAATAAAAAATATCGATTATAATTTAGAATAAATCACACAAATAACACACAAATTTTATGTAGTTTACCCAATGTAGACTACATCGATAGAGAAAAACTGTCCACTTTCCTTTTATTGTGCAACAAAAATGAATTCCAAATTTATAGAAAATAAACCTTTTATGTGTGCTATATCAAAGCACTCACACTACTTCTTGGTCTCTTTTACTTTCACATGCTGCAACCTCCTATTTATCAATCCCTTTTTGGTGGTTTGCAAAGGTTGGTTTACATAACTAGCAACTACATCCTTTTTAAATAATGGGAAAACACAATTGTCAAAGTAGTAAAAAATTAAAGCCCAACAACATGATTAGTCAACACATACCAATAGAAGTATATGTAGATTTCATCATATATTTCCCAAATTTGAAGGAAAAATGTCATCATAGTTTCTTTAGACCATATCACTAAATATGCACATTTGTGTACTTTGACCCATTCATTGATGGTTGTCATATAGCAATAACCTTTATGTGTGTTATTAATAAGCTACAAGGTGCTCCAAAAATTATAGTTCCAATGATTGTGATTCTATATAATTTACAAAAAATTACTATATTGGTTTATATAAATATTTGGAGGTCGTGAGGTCCAATCTCCCTCTAGCCCACATGGTACCAGAGGATGTGTGACACTAGCATCACTGACCACGTTAAAATTTTTACATGATACATTGAAATTTATAGGGGATTCTATGTTTGATTATTGTAGAATAAAAAATATTTATTATATTATTTCACTCATCTTGCTCGTAGTTAATTGTACCATCCTTATCTAGGTGGAAAACTCAGGTGGTTAATAAATTCTTGGAAGGTTATATCTTAGATGTTTTTCTTAAGATAAATCTGAGAAACGGGTGCAATAGTTACCACTAGTAGAATGGTGGTGTAATACTTCATTATATACTCCTAAGATATTTCCACTTGTTGCAGTATATGGGCATCAACCACTATCATTAACCTCTTCATTGGAAGCACACCTAAAGTCTCAAAAATATACAAAACACATTCAACATTAACATGATGTGTTTGCTAAAAAGACTTATTAACTTGAAGTGTTTAGCAAATTAAATTTATTTTTGAATGGAGAAGAGAGGGAGTGTGGGTGGGAGAAATAGAAGTGATAGGGTTTCAAAGTATGTGGAAGGAGACAAAGATGTGGACTAAGAAGGGGATTATTACATAGTGGGAGGGGTTTATGAAAATTTTGATATGGTGGGGATTCTAGGTTGTTTGGGGAAAAGTTGTCCTTTGGAGTTCCTTTGGACTGTGTGCTTGTGGCATCTAGATTGCTTTTCCATTGGAAGACTATTGTGTGATCTGGTCATCTTGATGTCTGGTCTTCTCCCTCCCCCGTTGGTGGTTTCTCACTCTATGGTGGTGTTTTTTTTTGTCTTGTCTCATGGACTAGTTGGTTGAGTGCCTATTTGGCATGGAACATCATTGTGAGGTACACATGCTACTGATATTATGGTAGTTTTGGAGGATATATGAAGAGTGGTCATGAGTCGATGCATAATTAGTTGTCATTGATGGAAATGTATTCAATTATCATGATTGGAGTGACCGGTAAGATTTGTATATGATCGGTAAAGGAAAGATCAACTATGTATGTTGACAGGAGTTCAGGGAGAACAATATCAGACATAGAATGTGGTAGCGATAGAGTTAAGGAAATATTCAGGTATTGAAATCATAGATGTAGTTTGTATATGGTAAGTGGACTCAATGATTCCAATTGCAACAGTTTATATCAAGTTTTGAATGAATCATGTTTTGAGTGAGAAGATAGTTTACCTATTTGGTCACCGGTCAAAATTTCATATTAATTTGGTTAACACGGTGGATGTGAGGCTGACATATTTTTCAAAATATTGGTAATGATTTTGAGGATAGCATATTGGATGTTATTGAACATGATTTCAAGGAGGTTGGTTAATATTTTGAGCTGACTGTGGTGGAAAGGTCTAGGTCTTGTGTGACCTAATAAAAATTTTACATAAGGAGCACTAAATTGTTTGATTTAAGGTTGTGAACGTAGTTTCAGGTTGGGCGATCACGAATTGAAGGAGCAAAGATGAGTAAAAATTTAGAAAGAAAAGGAGAAGAAAGGATCTGATAGAAAATCAGTTCCATTATACATATCAACATATCTTGTTGTTTCCTAATAGTTATAGTAGGTTAAATCCCTTAACTGGGTGAACTTTAATAAGTTCTTATTTGTAAATCCTTTAACATGGTAACTTATTTATTGAGGTTTGAAATCCTATAGCGAGGTAGATCATAATTGATATTATTGTACTCCTACTAGTGTACTAATCACTCCTAATAGGATGAACCCTCAGAAAGGGTATTTGTAGCTCCTAATATGGAAAACTCATTTACTACAGTAGTGAGCTTGTGGGTGTCATCCCCACTATGGTTTTTTCCCTCTTACAAGGGTTTCCACAATAAAATTTCTATGTTATGCGTGTTGAGATTGTGGATTCTTGATATTGTTTACTGCCATTTGTTTACTTTAGTTATATTATTTGTATTTTGGAAGTTAATAGTGTAGATATTCATAATGGTGGTTTAATTTGTTCATTACCCTTTTGTACTGATTCACCCCCCTCTCAGTACCTAATATTTCCAACAATTGCTATTAGAGCATTGGTCCTCTTGATATTAAGCTTAATCGCTTAAGGAAAAGATCCCTATAATTCAACATGGATATATACAAGTATGAGAAGTAGCTTGAGGATTCAAGAAAATTTATCAATGAACTGAAGGAAAATCTGAGGCATTCCCTTGCTAAAAGAAGAGAGCTTGCTAAGAAATTGAGTGAAATTCAAGACTACATTGAACAATTGTTTGAAGGTAGTTTTTCTAAAGAATCTAAGGAAGAACTTGCAAATATGATGGATACAAATAGTGGACTCAAAAGGGAAGTGGAAAATCTGAAAATAGAGCTTGAAAGTCAGTCTGTCAGGATGGTTGAATAGCTTGAAGGAAGAAGAGTTTCTAAGAATGCCAAGAAAACTGCTAAATATTCCCTAAAGGCTAAAGATGAAACCCTAACAAAAAAGTTGGAGAAAATATTCAAATCCAAGCAAAAGGTTTCTATATTGCAGGAACACTTACATGACACAAATGAAGAAAAAGATGATATTAAAAGAGAGAATGAGGGAATAAGGAGAGAGAATGAAAAGATAAAAGAAGAGTTGAAAGATTCAAATGATATGCTAGATAAATTTAGAAAGAGTTCTGCTAAACTTGATGAACAACTTGGAAGATAGAGGATGAATGGAGAGAAGCAAGGTCTAGGATTTTCAAACTTTGAATTTGGTGAATTATCTGGCACTCAGGAAATCAATGCAGGAGGAAAATCAACACCCAAGGTGGATAATAACACTGGAAAGAGAAGGTATAGACTGGTATGTTTAATTTTCATAAGGAAGGTCATACTACTAATGTATGTTGGTTTAAACCTATTGGTCCAAATTTTAGACCTAGAGGTTCTACTATTAGATTATGAAATTCCTAAGGTAGAACTGATAACTACAATGCTAGATGTAATGCATTCCATGGAGTTTATTATTATTAAAACAAGTTTGGACATAAAGCTAGTGAGTGCAGGGAGATAATAAAAAACCAGTGGTCATATGATTACAATAGTCAGAGACATATTAGTCAAGGTAACTAGTCAGATGTTACCTATTATAATTGTCACAACTATGGGCATGTGGCTGTGAGTTGTATATTAAGGTCACAAGAGGAAAAGATGGATCCAATAATCTATTAGGTATGGTTTTTAATGTCTATTAAAAAGTTGGTTATCTTTCTAGAACATGTAGAGAAAGAAAGTATACCAAAGGTAAACCGGTGAACAATGTTGAAAATACTAAAGGGAAGGAAAATGCTAATGCTGATGAAGTTAGAAATGATATGAAGAAGACATGGGTGAGGAAAGGAGAATTGAATTATTTTGAATTTACTGAGAACTCCACAAGTTTAGGAATGTGGAGAATCCATCGGTGAACTAATCACATTATTTTCTTAGGGGGGGCACTTATAGTCAAATCATTTACCGATCCCCTAGATTCATGAGCGGTAAGATTCATCTGCATTTTGAGATGTCTATTTGTGAGTTAATGATGTTTAGTGAAGATAAAGTGTTTATGTGCATGCGTTTAATGATTGTTATGTTTTAACCATTATGGTCGGTGGAAAGTACTATTTGACTGCTATGTCTAACAACTACATTCAAAAACATTATAAAGATGAGAAAGTAAACTTTTTTTCACTTTACATTCTATCGAAGTTTACTCAAGAGCATTTAATTAAACTCTGTAGAGAGAGTTATTTGTGTTTGTGGATTGAGATTCAGGTAGGAAACTCTATTGGTTGTTGAAGATCACCAATCGCTGAAGTTGAAAGGTTATTGTTGGTGCGCTGATAAATTTGTAGAAGTATTATTACAAAGAGATAATTAGTGACATTATGGATACTCCTATTTTGGTCAACATCATTGATGAGCCAAGACTCATCTTCAAGTTACACCCCATGGTGTATTGTTGATATAAGACATTTTTTCTTTCATTCACTGCAAGTTGGAAGAACTTGGAGTTGATGAAATCTACAATGAGTTTCTTAATCTGCATGATGATCAAAGATTAAAGGATAAGCATATACATGTGATGAACAAACGTTTCACCTATGCAGCTAAGATACATGATGATTTTTGTCTAGAATGGATAAGGTATGTATTGAGCAGTGTCCATGATCAATTTATTTGGCTGGACAAGCCACACAAGATTAGAAAGGAGATAATCAATAGAGTTACTGGATTTTGTGTGACCGGTGAGGCACCAACTCTATAGACTATTGCTGCAAATTTGGTTACTCGCTCAACCAAATCCAAACAAGATCACCAAGGTATGACTATCAAGGATATAATAGACAAGGAAGTGATATTTTCTTCAATGGTAATAGGATACATAGTATACTAGTCTAAGTGGTTGAACAATGTTCCTGGTGGAGCTATTCATGTTGCATACAAAATGGTGAAGGAAGATGCAAAATATGATCTTTGTGAGATGTTGAGGAGTCAATTATTTGTGAACATGGAGAAGATCAAGAAAGATATGAAACATTCATTTAAATATGGATCACTCTTGGTATGTATGTTCTTTTACCTGCAGAATCAATTTTCTGGAATAGGTCCTATTACATGGTCAGAGGACATACCGATAGTAATGTAGATTAAGCAATATATCAGGAATTTAGGAAATAATTTTAATATGGTTATGTGGGGATATTTTAAATATTTTCAAGGGAAAATGCACTTAAGAGAGAGAATGCCAACTAGTATTGTTGAAAAATATAAAGATGATATTTATTTCTAGTAGATACACATACATGTATGTTGCAAGTTGTGCAACCTATGACATTTTGGGTACCAGCTATGGGATACAAAGTTGATGGTAATTTAGTCACTATACATGTTGATGTTCTATTGTCAAAAACAATTGATACTTCAACACCTAGGTTTGGAACCTATGAAGAGTCATCATTGAAAATTCACAGTGAATTGAGAGCACTGATAATCCAAGGAAAGATTAGGAGTCAAGTTGAAAACTTAGCCAAAATGAGTGGCATGACCCCAGAAATGATGAAAAAACATAGGAAGAAAATGGAGAGTGAGGAGGAAAACACATCTGGTGTTGCAGAAGTCAAGGAAGTAGAATTTGAATTTGAAGAGATTACACCTCAGAGAGTCACTAGGAGTTTATTACTAAAATAAACTAAATCTAATTATACTACTCCTATTAAGACTAAGCTAGTACAAAAGTCACCTGAGACTGTTTAGAAAACTTATAGAAGAAAGAAAGTGAAGACATCAGGATATAAAGAGTCAAAGGGTAAGAAAGGAGGTAAGGAAAATGTTGAAGAAGAATAAGTTGAAACTGAGTCTGAGAAAGAACAAAAGGAATTGCGAGCTAGTGGGAAGAAGTCTACTATAGTAGGAAAGCCTACTGAGAAAATTGTTACTCTTGACATCATTGTTAGAGATGTTAAGGAATATAGAAGAATGAAAAAAGTGTTGAGTTCCTTTGATAAATTTGATAGTAAAGAGAAAAGGAAGATAAAAGATGCATTTGTGGAGAGTCTACATACTTTTTTTGAAGAACCAAGTTAACTATTCAAGGCTATACCTAAGGAACTATACATGGAAATTGACAAAAGATGGAGAGAAGCTTTGAATATTGATAGAGTGATGATAGAACAAGAAATTAAAATTTTACAACTTGAATTGACTACAGAATAGATAAAGTTAATGGTTGAAGCAATGAGCAGAGAATTTAAGAAAATAAATAGCCTCACAAGAATTCTTAATGGAGAAACATAACTGGTAAGAGATGAGACCATGGATACATGGATAAAGTTAGTAAAGTCTGAGACTGCAACTAAAGAAAAATCGGTAGAAGAGAAATTAAAATCACAAGAGACAACAAATGAAGAGATTAATGATGTTATAGATAATGTTATCTCTGATATCCCTGAGTAGATACAAAATATTGATACTCAAATTGATGTTGAAGCACCTAAAGATAAGATTGTTGAGGAAGTGACATAACAAAAAGGTGAAGGATATAAGGATGATGATGATATAATTTCAGTGAAGAGGAAGTTATATCTAACTAGTGAAGGTAGCTCAATGAAGAAGATAAAAACAAATAATTCAACTCGTTCTAAGGGAGAAGATGAAGGAGAACCTGGAGATGAAGAAATGAAAATAACTATTGATATTACTCAGATGAGTCCTAAGGAGATGTTAAAAATGTCTGATAAGCTTAAGGAGAAACCAATAAGGGACATATTGAAGGGAAAGAAAAAGTAGGCCAGAATACTAAAAGGAGCCAAAAACATCATTAGGAATTTAGTACCTAATGTGGGATATGACAAAAAAATATAAACCAATTGATCAACTGGGTATATTCATCAAGGTGGTTTCTGAGCAAGTACCTGACATGGAGAATGCACCAATGAAGTTGGCTATGAAATAATATGATAAGATACAAAATGATAAGTTGAAAGAGATTATCTTAGTTGATACAAAGTCACTTATAATTCGAGTGAAGGAAATCCTACATGAGATATGACAAATACTTGTAAAATTTTATGAGTTTACAACTTTTACAAAAGACCTGGAGAAAAGGAGAGATAATTCTCAACTGGAGCTTAATGCTTTGTTTGAAAATTTTGATCCCATTACTATTTCAACATCAAATTACAATGGTAAGGTCAAACTAATTATTGATGCAGTGATGCAGTTGCAAATTGAACATGATAAAAGGATTTTTACACTTATAGAAATGAAGACATAATTGGCCCCCCACTATACATCTTATGCAACGACATGTGAGAAATGTAGAAAACACACTTAGTCTACTAGAAGTGAGTACTTTGAGTGATATGGAAGGATTGAAATCAGTAATACATGGGAAAATTCTATCTATGGAGTGCTTACAAGAGTCATGGGAGATGTCTTTGGAGACTACAAAGACAAACTTCAAGGATATCTTTGATAGATTGCAATTTTAATGTCTGATTATTTATCATTATTGAAAAAAAGGGGGAGAGAGTAGAGTGAGAAAGAGAAAGAGAAAGAGAAAGAGTAAGAGAGATGATATATAGAGAAATAAAGAGTATGAGGTATATAGTGCAAATCATACTTTCATACTTACAGAGTAATGCAAATTAGAAGTTTTTGCCATCAATGCCAAAGGGGGAGATATTTGGTATTATGCTAGTTTTGGAGGAGATATGAAGAGAGATCATGATTTTATGCAAACGTGGTTTTCATTGATGGAAACATATTCAGTTATCATGATTGGAGTGATTGGTAAGATCTGTACATGATCGGTAAATGAGAGATCAAATATGTATGTTGACCAGTGTTCAGGAAGAACAATATTAGACACAAAATGTGGTAGCGGTTGAGTTAAGGACATATTTAGGTATTGCGACTGTAGATGTAGTTTTTATATGGTAAGTGGAATCGACGATTCCAATCGCAAAAATTTATACAAAGTTTTGAATGAATCATGTTTTGAGTGAGAAGACAGCTTACCTATTTGGTCACTGAAGGCGGTGGATCTGAGGCCAACATATTAGTTCTAAATATTGGTAATACGTTTAAGGATGACATAGTGGATATTTTTGAGGCTGATTTTGAGGAGTTTGGTTAATCTTTTGAGCCGATTTTGGTGAAAAGTTCTAGGTCTTGTGTGACCTAATGACAATTCTATATAAGGAGCACTAAATCATTTGATTTAAGGTTGCAATCATAGTTTAAGGTTGGGTGATCACAAATTGAAGGAGAAAATGAGTACAAATTCAGAAAGAAAAGGAGCAGAAAGGATCTGATAGGCAATCAATGCCATTCTATAGTTCAACATATCTTGTTGTCTCCTAATAGTTGTAGTAGGTTAAATCCCTTAACCAGGTGAGCTTTAACATGTTCTTATTTGTAAATCCTTTAACAGGGTAACTTCTTTATTGAGGTTTGAAATCCTCTAGCAAGGTAGATCATAACTGATCTTATTGTACTCGTAACAGTGTACTAATCACTCCTAACAGGGTGAATCCTCAAAAAGGGTATTTGTAGATCCTAACAGGGAAAACTCATTTACTACAGTAGTGGGCTTATGGGTGTCATCCCCACCGTATTTTTTTCCTTCTTACAAGGGTTTTCACAATAAAATTTATGTGTTATATGTGTTGAGCTTGTGGACACTTGTTATTGTTTACTACCATTTGATTACTTCAGTTATATTCTTTATGTTTTGGAAGTTAATAGTGCATATATTCATATCAGTGGTTCAATTTGTTCATTACCTATTTTTACTTATTCATCCCCCTCGCAGTACCTAAGATTTCTAACACATGCATCTCTACCTTGTTTATACTATTTGTGGCCTATGCTTCATGCTTTAGTTCTAGTCTTTGGAAGGCATTACTATGAAAGATCTATGTTCTTTCCCTATCTTGTTTTGGGGTATGACTATAAAATTGTAGTTCTTAGGTCCTTTCAAATCTTGGTTTTATCTTGTGGGTATGTCTTTTCGAGGGAAGTGGGTTATTTTTTTTGCATTTGGTTTATCCTCAATTATTTCAATGATTTTTTCTTAGTTTCTCTATTTTTTGATATAGTATTGTTTCTTTTGTTGTCTGCTTATTGTTGACTTGAGGTGCCCCCTCCAATTGGATGGCATTGTTTAGCTTTTGCTTTGTCTTATTTTTAATTAGGGGTGGGACGACTCTACCAAATCTTAGAGCTTGGGTTATAAGATTGGGTAGGAAAGCCCTTTGGTTGTGGCCCCCTATTGGGCTTGGCACCTTGTGGCATATGGTCTTTGATGCAGAGAAATTTTTAGCCCCTTAATATTTTTCTCTAAGGGTTTTGTGTTCTTTAGAAGTATCCTTTATAGGGGTTCTAGTTTCCTAGTTTCTTAGTTGATGGATTTGGGTGGGTCTGATTTTATTTCAAGGAATATCTTTGATGATTATGGCCATTTCTTGTTCCTCTTTCTGTGTTGGGTCTCCTTTACCTTGATGCATAATTTGATTGGAGTATGTGTTTGGTGGTTCATGATTGCAGTGTTTTTGGTGGATATTGGGTGTAAGTGTCTTAAGAGGGCATGCTTAAATGTGCTTATGTCTTCATTCCTCCTCTATCTGTGCTCTATTTCTACCCTACAATTATGTCATTCTACAAGTGTTGGTTGGTATTTACTTGAAGTGTTGTTGGAAGTGGTTGGGTGTGAGCATTTTAAGAGGATGTTCTTGCCTCCCTCCCCTTCATCTCTCTTTTCTAGCTCCTTCTAGTCCTACTATTTTGGTTTATGATAGGTGATTGGCTATTGGTTGCAAGGTTTTTGGTTGTGGGAGGTTGTGAGTATTTCTAGAGGTTTTGTGTTATTATCTTTCACTTTACCCCTCCTATCTCTATTCTATGTACCCTTTTCCATGATGGCTCTTTATGATGAAGATAGTGGTTGATTCTTGGTTGCAATGTTAGTGTTAAAGTTTGGGTGCAAGTGTTTTAACTGGTTGGGTATTGATTTTCTCATTCCCTTTCTTTATCTTTTGCTACACCTAGCTCCTTTTTCTCTTCTGGTTTCTTATATATTGGCTACACTTCCTATTGAGGTGGAGGCAATTCCTATGGATATGGAGTTTCGTGTGGCTAAGAGGATGTGTTAGCTCCTATATTTGCCTTATCCTGCATCATCTTTTATTGAGGTGGAGCTCAAGGGTGTTGGTGGAGTTTTTTTAGAGTGAGTGCTCCATGATGAAGGTTGGGGGAGCCTTTCAAAATGCCTTATTTCTGACACTCTTGTTTGGTTGTTCATCCATGGGTTGTCCTATGGTAGATACTATTGTTTATTGTTATGGGGTCTATGTAAAACCCATGTATAAGGTTATGGAAGACTTTCAAAACCCTTACAAGGTTCAGGGAGCCTCTCAAAACCCTATTTAATGTGTTGTAGGGCTTTAGACTACTATTGATGCAACTAAAACACTTTCTTGTTGTTATCTTTTATTTCTTGATATTTTGTTGTTGGTAGGGTTGTTGTTTATTGAATTTGTTTTCTATGTAGTTGTTAGTTTGAGGGTACCAAATCCCACCAAAATCTATTTGTAAAGGGTTTCAGGGCCCCTTCAAAACCTGTTTGATCCTTAATAAAAAATATGATGTGTTTTCTAGTATTAGAGAGAAATTGAAAATGACATAAAATAGAATCAAGAAAAAGACTAATCAACATAACAATGAAACGAATTTTGAATTTGAATACTAGGTCTTTGTGCAATTACAACCATATAAGTAAATATCAATAAAGAAACAACATTAAGGTAGAAAGTTTGTACTAAACTATAGTACTTGAATATCCATGGGATAGCCTTTGGAACCAAATAAATTTTGAATTCCTTAGATGGAAATGAGCCTTGGAAAGTTTTCATTTAAAAAAATATAGAAGATGCTATGCTTAATAAAGCTATAAATTGGAAGAATATTCCCCCTTATGTCATTTTATTTGGTAAGTTCTATGTTAAGAACTCATGATTTGCAAGATTTACTAGTATTGGGAAAGCCTATGAGTCTATTAGGGGATTTATTGGTGAAATCGAAGCCTTCAATAGGGATAGAAATAAACAATTTTACTTCAAATAAATTTGATGGATCTTATCTCATAACGATAAGCTCCTTGCTTTTCTTCAGAACTACTCAACTAAATGTGGACCAGAAAAGGTATATTAGAATTCCAAGATATTATTATGAATAATTTCTTAATTTTTTTGAAGTAATTGAGCTCTAATTTTAATAATTGTGAATCCAATAAAAGATCCTACTCCATCTTTAAAAGAGCCTTGATAAAACATTGTGGTTTCCTATAAAATTGAAAAATAATTTTGAATGTATTGACAATTTGAAATGGAAGCATAGTTTTTGGATTGAGGTGTCTCAACCTTAGAGTCCTAACATGTTTATTATTAATTAATTTTTGCACCGACTTTTGTATTGCTAAAATTTAGGGGACTAGTGTCATAGTTTGCTATGTTGGGACTATAATAGTTTCTTTTAATTAGTATGATGATTACTAGTTTGGTAGAAGACTCATGGAGATTTATTTTTTGGTAACTAATATTTATGGTGAAGTTCACTTATGACAAGTGGTATGAGGTCAAGAAAGTGCCTTAAGTAGATTTGGTAGTTTTGATGAGGTTGGTGTAGTGCATGTGGCAATATAACTATTATGGATGAGTCACAGGTTAGTGTTTTGGAACGCTGTTATGCGTAACGTGAAATGGAAATGAAAATTTATTGTTTTTTGACACCACTTAGCTTCTGAGAAAATGAGTTTCTTTTGGACATCATGGGTGCTTTCCACTCGTGTATTGAGATTTATTAATATGTGACACATCTTAGTGTTTTTTGGTATGAAAATTGAATATTTTATGAGAACCTAGTATGTTCCATAATTTCTCCAAAGTTCTATGTTGTTGAAATTACTCCCGAAGAACATTGGCTCTATGCATTGTATTGTAACTCTTGTTGCTGATAATACAAATTGAGATCTAGAATTTGGAGTGTAGATATTTTCTTGAAAGTTTTTTCCCACCAATCTGGTCTTACATTTTTTATTTTTTAAAATTTGAATTTGTTTGTGTTTATTAAATTTGTAGTAATTAAAGGGTTTTCATGATTTTTTTCGTCCATTCTCCTATTACATTTGGCCTTTGGAAATTCCACATTTTGCTTCCTTTCAGATAGTACCCCCTTCTAAACATTAATTCACCCAACATATATAAATTATTGATTGATTTTCAAGAGGTCTTAAATCGTGTTAACCAAACTTGGAGCTTAAATATTGATGTACTTAAAGGGTGATCCACCTCTCTTAAATCTTGTTGGTATGGAAAAAATTGAAGCTAAGAAATATTGTTTCAAATGGATCCTATTTCTTATAAAACTTCTTGTTGGTGTTCCCTAATCAAGAAACTATTGTGTATATACTTGTGTTGAGGATTTTGAGCATATTTTCTATCTAGTTGCATTTTTGCTAAAGCTATTTGGTACATAATTATGAGTAATATCCAAGGTTAGGATAGTAGGGATATATGTCATCCAAAATTATATCCTATAGGGCATGTTAAAGGACTTAGTACTAGTAAAAGTGTTTCATGGATTTCTCTTTCTACTGAGATTTTATGGTTTACTTGGTGCATAATAGAAAATGGTGAGCAATATTAAGATGTACATCACTCACAAAGATCTTGTGGTGTACATTGTAATACAAACCCACCCTTAAACATAATTTTATTAGCACAACCAAAATTAGGAAGAGTGCTAATGCAAGATCTATGTCAAAGGGGGGTTTGGATTCTTAAGAGGATAGATGTGATATGAAAAAGTATAAAGGATAGATCTGATCTAATAAAGTAAGTGTAAAAAAAAGTAAGGAAGAATAAGCACATCTGGAAACAAGATGGAGAAGATAGAATTTCAAATTTGAATCTGACTATCCCCAGAATCTATGATCCCATAGTAATTATAAATCTAGAAAACAGGGACCTGGATCTATCAGTCCTTAAATTTTCACTGAAAAACAACAGTCAACTTTTTGGGAACAAGTCGACTAGTAGAGTTGTTCTTTCCAAAAACAAATGAGACTTTATTGAATCCTGCAACTACACCTGTACTTCTTAGATCCATAATTGCAGTTCTACAACCTGTTCCTACACACATATAAGGGTGCCAGCAAGAAGTTGGGTCCACTTTTTGGGCAAAAAGTGGAAGTGTTTTCCCTGATTTTCAAGTTGTCTGTCAATTGATGTCAAAATTTGAGGCACTTAGAGATTGAATATAAAAAAAATCCACTAATAGAAAATGTAGTG
>MU225553.1:6425555-6440452 GCA_018584345.1 Thuja plicata | reverse complement strand
GCGAAGAATAATGGAAGTAAACTACAAAGTTCCTAAAAGTGATCATGGGTAAGGGGCTTTCTATTTAGGTATCAACAAGTTGTGTTGCAATAAGAAAATATGCAAGGTCAACTGAGACTCGTTGAACCAACTTGCAAATGTAGTGGTCCTAGATGTTAATGTGCTTAGTCTTACTCTGAACTATTAGATTCATACTCATCTAAATAGTATCCTGAATGTCACAATGCAACACTATGAGAGCATCATAGAATAGTTTTAGGTCTCACAACATTCTTCTTAACCAAACAACCTAGCAAGAAACATTAGTTGTAGCTTTGTATTCAACCTCTATAGTAGAAAGAGATATAGCGAGTTATTTGTTTAATTTCTAAGAAATGATTGCAGAACCAAGAGATAAAGTATATCCAAATATATACTAATTTCAATCATCTACAAAAAATTTCCAATCTAAATTAGTATGTCCAACCAACTTACTCTCCTTTCAATTTTGAATATGAAGACCATACTGTTAGGAATAACAGTCTACAAGACAACTGAGGCCGGGGGGGGGGGCGTGGTGAATCAATTGTAGTATAGATTATTAAACTTTAAACTTTATAAACCATATCAGTAAAAGTAAATGATAACATAGTAAATGGCAACACCATAACACAATATTTGTTGTCTAGGAAACCCTGTTAAAGGTAAAACCCCGATGGGAATTAACACCCACAAATAATGTACTAATAGTATAGTATCCTTGTTAAAAGATATTGGCCCTGTTAGGAGCTTGTTACAACATTACAGTACACAATCCCTAATAGGAGACAGACCCTGTTAGGAGTCAAAGAAAATAGTAGGCTAGTAGGCTCGTTGCCAAGGCACACTTCCCAAAGAAGTTTAAAGTCACCCTCAAGGATTTACAATCTGAATCAAGTGTATAAAGAAAATACACAATCCAGTGAACTGACTGATAGCAATTGTCTTTGCTTGGTCAGTTCCAATGAAGTATAACAATCATCTTGACTCTTCTCTATATCCAGCAGTCAACAAGCTTCGTAGCTTCCACACATCTCTGCCCTTTTAATCTCTGCCACACCTTCTCCACAAGAAAAGATCTCTCATATATATCCTCTTACAATAATTCATTAGGTCAGCCAGTTAAGCTTTTCCAATACATAATTAACTAGGCCGGCCAATTAAGGCTTTCCATCATACAAATAATTATATAACCCCTTGCAAAGATACACACGGTACCTATAAAAAGTAAACATCAATTATAATCCATCACATATACTTCCAGATCCACAATCCACACTTATAATTAATTTCACACGCTACATGTCTGAAGTCGGCTAGTAAATAGGTCTTCTCCAGAATACATGCCACAGCTGACGTCACCAATAACAATATGGCAATCAAACTCAATCCATTACTCAGCCATATGTCGGCTATCTACCAGTAATCTCGCATCTTCTGAAATATCTTCGCCAGAAAGATACACCAAGAACACAGAGATCTTCTCTGTCCAGAATCATAGTTACAGTCCAGAAAGCTAGTCTTCACCAAATCAACTGTAACATCCACAATATGTAACATTAAGTCAATGTACCTTAGGAATAAGGTCAACACACATCCTTCTGCCAAAATCCAACTTCGATCGTTCTAAATCATTCGTAAAGTGTCCGTACACTTCTGCCAGTCAAGTAGCCAGTCTTCTCAGTACCCAAAATTACTCTTTTTCAATACAATCTTCTCAGTATCCTCAACACAAATATCCCCAAAACAGTAGGGATTTTGACATAGATTCCTTCCCCCTTTGGAAACAATGGAAAAGGGTGCCATAAAACATCTGTAGTCTTCTGTAAGGTGTAGCTTTCTCAAATCTTCATGCCCAACAATTAGGTGCAAGATCACCCAAATGTGTTCCATTATATTCTCATGCGATCACTCCCCCTAAGGAGTAGATCCATACATCAAGTCTAGAGAGTGATATAGCTCTAAAAACCACTGGACTGGTGCATATCTGCATCAATTAATTACCACTGGGAGGGGCCACCACCCCAAGCATGCCTCTGAGATATTCAAAAGCATCTTTTGGCAAAGGTTTGGTACATATATCTGCTATATGTTCCTTTGTGCTAATGTACTCCAGTCTAATTTCTTTATTTGCTACCTTCTCCCTGTAGAAATGATACTTAATAGAAATATGCTTGGTTTTTTAATGCATTACAGGATTCTTTGACATGTTTACTGTGCTAATGTTATCACAATGAATAACCAATGGCTCTTTGAAAGTTATTCCAATGTCTTTCAGAGCATTTGTTTCATCCAAACAACTTGTGTGCAATTTATTGCAGCAGCAACATATTCTGACTCAGCAATAGATTGAGCAATACAGTTCTACTTCTTGCTCAACCAAGAAACCAGCCTTTTACCAAGGAAAAATCCACCACCACTTGTACTCTTCCTTTCATCCACATTACCTACCCAATCAACATCAGTAAAAGCCTACAAAGTAAAATCATCAGATTTTTCATACCATAATCCATATTCTATTGTCCCTTTCAAATATCTGAAAATTCTTTTCACAGTGGCAAAATGTGTTTCTTTAGGATCTGCCTGACATCTAGCCACAATTCCAACTGCATTGATAATATCTGGTCTAATTTGTGTTAGATATTGTAGACCTCCAATCATATATTTGTACTTAGTCTGAACAACACTTTGAGTCTCATCACTATTAGTCAGTTTGTTTCCTGTCACCATAGGTGTTCCAACAAGTTTACAATCTTCCATTCCAAAAAATTTCAACATTTCTTTAAGATACTTGGTCTGAGATATAAAAATGTCATTGTTACTCTGATTAATTTGCAAACCAAGAAAAAATTTCATCTCACCAATCATTGACATTTCAAATTCATTTTCCATTTCTTTAGCAAACTTCTTACTCATCTTATCATTGCCTCCAAAAATGATACCATCAACAAAAAATTCTATAATCAAGATTCCATCTTCTTCAGTTCTTAAGTATAAATTACTATCTGCATTACCTTTCCTGAAACCAAGATGAAGTAGATATTTGTCTAGTCTTGCATACCATGCCCTTGGTGTTTATTTCAGTCCATACAGTGTTTCTTTAGTCTGCAAACCATGTCTTCATCATCTGTCAAAGGAAAACCATCAGGTTGCTCAATGTAAACTTCCTCTTCTAGATCATCATTCAAGAATGTTGACTTCACATCCATCTGATAAACTTTAAAGTCTTTATGTGCAGCATAAGCAAGGAATAATCTCACATCTTCCAATCTAGCAACAGGAGTAAATGTTTCTTCATAGTCTATGCCTTCTTGTTGTGGGTAGCCTTTACATACCAGTCTAGCCTTGTTTCTTACCACTATTCCTTCCTCATCCATCTTGTTTCTGAAAACCCATTTAGTGCCAATCACATTTTTGTTCTTAGGTCTTGGAACCAATTCCCAAGTATTATTTTTCTTTATTTTTTCTAGTTCTTCCATAGCTTTAGTCCAAGATTCATCTCTACATGCTTCATCAGTAGTCTTTGGTTCAAATTGAGAAATCAAATAGATCTCATCTCTAACTCTAGATCTAGTCATCATGCCTTTGTTTGCATCACCAATAATTTGATCTTCAGGATGGTTCTTCTTAACATACCTTGGTGTCTTCAATGTCTCAGTAGCTTCAGTCTTTTCATCTTCAATCTCATTGTCAACCATCAAATATTCTTCAGGTTCAACAGTAACCTCTTTTGTTTCTGTAATCTGACCACAATCATACATCCTTTCCTGAATCTGAAACATTTCATCTATCCTCACATTGGCGCTTTCAATCAATTTCCTCAATCTCATATTGAAACATTTATAAGCTTTACTCGTAGTGGAATAACCAAGAAAGATTCCTTCATCACTTCTAGCATCAAACTTTCCTATCTCATCATCTCTCTTGATATAATATTTACTTCCAAATATTCTGAAATATTTCACAGTAGGTGTATGATCAAACCATAATTCATAAGGAGTTTTACTTGTACCTTCTGTGATATGAATTATGTTTAGTGTGTACACAGCAGTCCCAACTACTTCTCTCCAGTCAACATGTGACACATTTCCTTTCAGCAACATAGTCCTTGCATCATCTAATATAGTTCTATTTCTTCGCTCTTCTATCCCATTCTGTTGTGGAGTTCTAGGGGCTGAAGTCTATCTGTGTATTCCATTTTCTTCACAGTATGTATTAAATAGCTCTGATGTAAACTCTCCTCCTTTGTCTGATCTCAAACACTTCATCTTTAAACCAGATTCATTCTCAACTTTTGCTTTGAATAACTTGAACCTGTCAAATGCTTCAAATTTCTCTCTCAAATATATAACCCACATCATTCTAGCAAAGTCATCAACAAATAGTATAAAGTACCTTTCACCATAGTATGATCTTGTTTGTGTAGGACCACACAGATCTATATGTATCAGATCCAACTTCGCTTTTGCTGAATAAGCTTTTCTTTTAAAAGTGCTTCTAGTATGCTTCCCCATAACACATTCTCTACACATAGTGTTAGATGGCTTCACAATTTTAGGTATATCTCTTACTGCATTAGTTGTACTTTCCTTCACAATGTTATCAAAGTTAACATGAAAAAATCTTCTGTGCCATAACCAGCTGTCATCAATCTTCACAATAAAACAAGAAGCTTCTGATGTATTCAACTCAAATACATTACCTCTAGATTTAGTACCGGATGCTAAAGTCTCCTATTTTACTCTTGATAGAACATTTCCCATTAATTAAGTTTAATTGATAACCCTTGTCCACTAGCTGTCCAACACTCAACAAATTATGCTTAAGTCCATCAACAAGTAATACATTGTCATTGTTAGTCTTTCCATCCAAAGAGATAGATCCAATTCCAATAATAAGCTTCGAAGTATTATCACCAAATCTGACAACACCTCCATCATGTCTTTTCAAACTCACAAACTTGTTTTTATCTCTAGTCATATGATGTGAACAACCACTATCTATAACCCATTGAGATTTCTTTTCAACTCGAGATACTAAGGCTTTTTGTTCATGCATAGGTTCATCATTCTTAATAGCAATAAATCCAATTTCATCATAGTCACCATCCTCATCATCAGATATACCCTCACTAGCATAATAACATTCATTGTCCTTTGAATATTTAGGCTTGAAAAACTTAGGTTTGTGCTTTGGAATTCTTGTAGGACATCTAGATGCAAAATGACCAATCTTGTTACATGAAAAACATTTCAAAGGTAATTTTTATTCAAATTTACCCTTACCTCTCTTTTCTCTTCTAGCAATCAGTGCCATAACTTCATCTAGCTTCCTTTCTTCTTCCTGTATTTGTTCCCATTCATCAACATAGGATCCAATTTCTTCTCTTAAATCACTACTTCTTGTGCTTGTACTTCCAGATAAGAATTTTTTGTCCTGGTGCACAGTCGCCTTGAATGCTGACTCAACTTTAGGTAAAGTGTCTCCCAATTCTGTAGCCTCAAATGTAGTTATCTTTCCAATCAACATCTCTTTGGTGAAGTTTGATGTCAAAGGTATAATTTCCTCTATAGCTTGTACTTTGGTTCTGTATACAAAGATCTGAGTATCTTTGCAATCACTTCTTCCTCACTGTAAGTTCTTCCAGATTTTCTAATGCCAATAACCACTTCATTAATTCTCTGTGCATATGCCCTAATGTTCTCATCTTCTCTCATCTTCAGTGATTCCATATTTGTCTTCTAGTTCTATAACTTTGCTTGCTTTGTAATTTTGTCTCCAACATATAATGCTTCTAGTCTTGTCCAGATCTCATGTGTAGAGTCCAAGTCCTTTACTTCAGTGAATTCTCCCTCTGAAAGAGCACTGATCAAAGATTCCCTTGCAATGATATTGCATGAAAATAACTTCTTCTGATCTTCAGTAGCCTTCTCTAACTCATCCTCAATCGCTATATTTTCATCCTTCTTTGTGATCATCCAGTAATCAATTCCCAGACATAGCAAATGTGTTCTCATCTTGTTCTTCCAACTATCAAAGTTTTCAGGATTAAACTTTGGACTATCCTTCCTGTAGTAAGTCATCTTCAGGATCACCTCAAGTTGTTAAACTTTCTCTCTAAGGACCATTAGCTCTGATACCAATTGTTAGGAATAATAGCCCACAAGACAACTGAGAGGGGGGGTGAATCAGTTGTAGTATAGATTATTAAACTTGAAACTTTATAAACCATATCAGTAAAATTAAATGATAACACAGTAAATGCCAACACCATAACACAATATTTTTTGTCGAGGAAACCTTTTTAAAGGTAAAAACCTGGTAGGAATTAACACCCACAAATAATGTACTGAGAGTATAGTATCCCTATTAAAAGATATTAGCCCTATTAGGAGCTTGTTACAACATTACAATACACAGTCCCTGTTAGGAGACAGACCTTGTTAGGAGTCAAATAAAATAGTAGGCTCACTTCCAAGGCACATTTCCCAAAGAAGGTTAAAGCTACCCTCAAGGATTTACAATCGAAATCAAGTGTATAAATAAAATACACAATCCAGTGAACTGTCTGATAGCAACTGTCTTTGCTTGGTCAGTTCCAATGAAGTATAACAATCATCAAATCTGCTCTATATCTAGCAGTCAACAAGCTTCATAGCTTCCACACATGTCTTCCCTTTTAATCTCTACCACACCTTCTCCACAAGAAAAGATCTCTCATATATACCCTCTTACAATAATTCATTAGTTAGGCTAGTTAAGCTTTCCCAATACATAATTAACTAGGTCGGCCAATTAAGGATTTTCATCATACAAATAATTATATAACCCCTTGCAAAGATACACACGGTACCTATAACAAGTAAACATCAATTACAATCCATCACATATACTTCCAGATCCGCAATCCACACTTATAATTAATTTCACACGCTACATGTCTGAAGTCGGCCAGTAAATAGGTCTTCTCCAGAATACACGCCACAACTGACATTACCATTAAAAATATAGAAATCAAACTCAACCCATTACTCAACCATATGTCGTCTATCCACCAAAAAATCTCACATCTTCTGAAATATCTTCGCCTAAAAGATACACTAGAAACAAAAAGACCTGCTCTATCTAGAATCACAATTACAGTCCAAAAAACCAATCTTCACCAAATCAACTGTAACATCCACAATATGTAACATTAATTCAAGTGACCGTAGGAATAAGGTCAGCACACATCCTTCTGCTAAAATCCAACTTTGATCATTCTGAATCATCCGTAAAGTGTCCGTACACTTCTGCCAGTCAAGTAGCCAGACTATCTTCTCCACAGAAATATATGTTGACATCAGTGACAAAACATGAATATCAACAACATGATCAGTAACCAAAACTGATATCATCCAACACATACTACAATGTCCCTCAAAGATACTTGAGAATCCTCTTATCAACTCCTAATGTGACTCCTTAAGTTATAACATGAACCTAGACACCAAGCTTGTGATATATATGATATCTAGTATAGTAGTGGTCAAATAGTGAAACCAACCAATCATATTTAGAGAAAGGAAATCATAGGAGAATAATAATAAAAAGTGGACAAATTAAGCTAAACTTTCATAGGTGTGAAAATATTATTGGAATCCTCCATATGAAAACTTTAAAGAAGATCTTAAACATACTTTTATTTTTATATATTTATACCATCTATTAGGAATCATATATATAGTGTCCTTTTCTTCTTGAGTTCTCTTTTTAATGTGAAATCTTAGTCATTTGTGACACATTGTAATCGATCCAAGAAATATTAATTAGGCCCCTATTTTAAAGATGTATTTTTATATTTTTTTGTATTCACCCTTATACTTTAGTTAATCCTCTAAGTAGATAGAGTCAAAATTTGGCAAAGAGTTTGCTCTAGTTTCCTAGTAGACTTTGGTTCCTCCTAAGACTTGGAACATTAGGTTCCAAGTCCAGGCGTCATACATTCTTTTGATCCTCACTACCTTTATTTCCCACTTTCTATTTTATTTTTTAATCCTTATATTTCATTCAATCTTTAAGTTTCTAGAGTCCAAAATTGGTTGTATAAGGGTTTTCTCTAGTTTCCTAGTGGCTTTAGGATTTGCCTTGGAACTTAAAACCTTAGTTTCTAAGTTTTTGTTTCCTCTTACCTTTTAGTCCCCTCTTGCCTCTATCTCCCACTTTATCATTGACCTCAAGCCTCACTATGGATTTAGATCATAACCCTCCACACTTAGAGTTCTACTCTTTATAGTTTTCTTTCACCTCACATTTACTAGCACCCTGGGACTTAATGAGAACCTAGAATAGAAGGTTCCCAGTTCCAATTTCCCCTTCAAACTCCTAGTATTCATTCCTTTATCCTTGATGGACTTCACATCTTGATTGTAAATTGAAACCTGTGAGCTCTAGTTCTGATTTCCCATCCAACTCCAATCCCTTCCAAGTATCCATCTTTGATCCTTTTGGACCCTGTATCCTATAAGGAACATGGAATTTGAGAACGTTAGGTTCTAGTTCCAACTTCATTCTACCTTGAACCTTGTAAATTCTATCAAAACTCATATTACAATGTGGAATTAGAGCAATAGGTTCCAAGTCCTCATTTATCTCCATGCATAGGTTTCTTTCCAACCTTGTCTCATGTTTGAAATTCTTTCCCTAATCACAAAACTAGCCTATATAGGTATATATTCCTTATTTCACCTCATACATGATGCCCATTGATAAATTCTAGACCCCATGCTCCTTTTGAAACCCAAACCTAATCGGTGTTAAGATGTAGTTTAAAATGTCAACTTCAAGGTTCGTCTAAAACCTGTGACTTGTATGACACTTTGGATTTTACAATATCTAAGTTCCCTTTGAACTTATCATTTACAAAGAACTAAACATTAAAGTGCATGGTTTTCAAAATGGTTTTGAGCATCGAAATATCCCAATGTTGTGTTCACTTGCCTAGCTATCCACTGTCAATATAGAAGGCATTCCCCATTGCCAGAAATAAATTTATAGTTTTTCTTTTATCCTAGGCATCAATTTTGTATGGGATTGATCTTAGGCCACAGATTCAACATTTCTATAGTTCCATAAGTTAGTATTTGATGGTTTGTGTTTGATAAAATATGATATTTGATCATTTTTAGAATATGTTGGTTATTGGATGATTCTCCAAACACCAAGGATTGCTAATTTGGTGAAGGGTAACTAGAAATGCTAGTATAGTTCATTAGTGGCATTCAAGATTGTGAAATTAAATGGTATTATTAAATTATAAGTAGATAAATTGTTACACAATTTCTCCATGACATTAGGTATATATCTAAGAGAATTCATAGTTGTAACTACACATTTTTTAAACCTTGTCACACTTGTTAACATGAATGTAATATTCAGTTAGATAAATATGACAACATTACAATATGAAAATATTGCAAGTCTTGTAATGAGGTTCCCCACTTTATGTATGGACATAGTAGTTATGTTATGAATTGCTAAGCATGCTCTATCACAAATTTCATAATCTTTGTTGTATGAAAATGCATAGCTCATTATTTTATTTATTTTAATTTTTTCATTTCCCTAATGAATTGTGACCCTTTTTCTCAATGTTTAATGTGTCTATTGGAATCATTTTACCAATCTCACACCATCCAACAAAAAACATTAAGTTGTAGTTTATTATTAGATCAGTCATTCCTATGCATCTATGATCATCAATATAACTAGGGGATTGTTCTTAAGTGAACATTCAACATATTTATTTCATGTGGGTCATTCTTTCATAGTCATATTAGGTTAACTAGTCTCTCTTAACCTATTAAAAATATTTGGCCCGTCAAATATTTAACTATATTTGGTTGTTATCTTTTGTTGTCCATTTTGTTTGGTCCAATTACATGTTGAGGTATACCCCCAGAAACACCCTCTTGAGTCAAAGTTGAGATCAAAGCATAGGGGAGATAGCTCCCTCTTGTAGAGTGATCTTTAATGCTCCATATTTTTATCCCCATTTCTATCACACACCTTTCAATCATGCACCTTTTTTTTTTAATTTATTTTTGGGCAATCATGAGATGTCAATTTAAATTGTAATTAGATGAGGTACACATGTGTTTATAAATCAATTGATACAAATTGAAGCATCATTAGAAAATAGAACATGTACCTATAGTATATCTTCCCACATATTTTATTGTTCTTGTTGATGTCTTTTATCTTAACACTAGTGCTAAAAGGAGAATGAGTTGGCCGAAATATAAACTAAATCCAATTAATTAACATAGCAGTGAAAATATAAATAGATAGTGATAGATAGCCAAATCTAATGATTATGATCATATGGGGAATTTTTAATACTAAAGCGATAGTAGTTTCTTTTGTCTCTCTTCCATTGTTAATTATTTCAAATCCCAATATAGATATATATTGAATTCGCCAACTGAAACTTTAGGAACAAGTAGTATAATTATTTCAATTTATTGTAATTAGCATATGCATGTGCTACCAACAATTACAATAAATAACCTATGGTCGTATCATTATTATAATCAATGATATTTAGGTGACCTCCCACGAATTTTCTATAAATGTAACTATGCAACCTTCGCTTCCCAATTTTCTTACTAAAATTACATTCTTCTCAAATTAGGAACATGTGTCACCTCTTTCAACAACCTTTTGTTTCCATTTGGTAATTTTATCTATATCTTATCATTTCCAACAATTCAACATGGTCCATCATCACCTAAATAAACATGACCAAAATCAACTTGAATATAATATGTTAAATATTTTCTATGGGTTTGGCATGAAATGAAGACCATGAGTCTAACAACTAAGACTTAGTAAAAATATCTAAAGAAATAATTAAAGCATATTGCAGTGCGTTCCCTTCTACATTTTCTTCCTTATTATTTTATTCTTGTTCATCTCTTTGTTTTCCCTTTTGAGAACAACATTCTTTCTTCAAGTGTCCCTATTAGGAGTCAAGAAAATTAGAAGGCTCACTTCCTAGGCACACTTCCCAAAGAAGGTTAAAGCCACCCTCAAGGATTCACAGTCTGAATAGGTGTATATAGGAAATATATAATCCAGTGAACTGTCTGATAGCAACTGTCTTTGCTTGGTCAGTTCCAATGAAGTATTCTTATCACAAACTCTTCTCTACATCCAGCAGCAAAAAAAGCCTCATAGCTTACACTTCTCTTCCTTTTCAATATCTTCCACATCTTTCCAAAAGAAATGATCACACATATATACCCTATTACAATAATTCATTAGGTCGGCCAATTAAGCTTTTCTAATACACAAATAATTAATTAGGTCGGCCAAATAGGCTTTCCCAATATACAAATAATTATTTAACCCCTTGCTAAGATACACACGGTACCTATAACAAGAAAATATCAATTATAATCCATCAGTTATACTCCAAGATCCACAATCCATGCTCACAATTCATAATACACGCTACATGTCTAAAGTCGGCCACCAAAATAAGTCTCCTCCAGAATACACACCACAGATGATGTCACTAGTACTTTCACAATAATCAATCATTAAAAAACATTCTTCAATGTGTCCTCAGTCATCTCATAAGCTTGCATGCGCTGAAACATCTTTATCCATAAGATATACACAAAATACAGAGACCTCCTATGTCAAGCATTACTATCACAGTCCATAAACCAGTCTACACTAAATCATCTATAACATCCTCAATATGTAACCTCAAGTCAAGAAACCTTAGGAATAAGGTCATCACACATTTGTCTTCATATCCCTATCTTCGATTGTTCTGATACATCTGTACAATGTCCGTACACTTCTGTCAGTCAATTAGCCAGTTTGTCCTCTTCATAGAAACATATGTTGACATCAGTGATAAAACATGAATAGTATCTAAATCTGATATCATCTAACAATCTCCCCCTTTGGCATTGATGGCAACATATGGGAAAATCCATCAACCCAAAATTAATTTCTCTCAATAAAATCTTCTCAATATCCTCAACACAAATCTCCCCAAAATAGTAGGGATTTTTACATAGAATCCTTCCCCCTTTGGCAGCAATGGAAAAGGGTGCCATAACTCAACTGTAGTCTTCTATAAGGTGTATCTTTTTCAAATCTTCATGTCCAACAACTAGGTGCAAGATCACCCAAATGTGCTCTAGTGTTTCTGCGATCACTCCCCCTGAGGAGTAGATCCATACATCAAGTCCAAAAAATGATATAGCTCTTAAATCCACTGGACTGATGCATATCTGCATCCATTAATTATCACAAGGAGGGGCTCTAACCCCAAGAAAGCTTCTGAGATACTCAAAAGCATCTTTTGGCAAAGGTTTTGTAAATATATCTACTATTTGTTCCTCTGTGCTAATATACTCCAGTTTAATCTCTTTCTCTGTTACCTTCTCCCTCAAGAAATGATACTTAATAGAAATATGTTTAGTCTTTGAATGCATTAAAAGATTATTTGACATATTCTCTGTGCTAGTGTTATCACAATGGATAACCACTGGCTCTTCAAAAATTATTCCAATGTCCTTCAGCATTTGTTTCATCCAAACAACTTGTGTGCAATTTATTGCAGCAACAACATACTCTGATTTAGTAGTAGATTGAGCAATACAGTTCTGCTTCTTGCTTAACCAAGAAACCAACCTTTTTCCAAGGAAAATGCACCACCACTTGTACTCTTTCTATCATCCACATTACCTTCCCAATCAACATCAGTATAAGCCTTCAAAATAAATTCATCTGATTTTTCATACCATAATCCATATTATGTTGTTCCTTTCAAGTATCTGAAAATTATTTTCACAGCAGCAAGGTGTGTCTCTTTAGGATCTGCCTGATATCTTGCCACAATTCCAACTGCATTGGTAATGTCTGGTCTAGTGTAAGTTAGATATTCTAGACCACCAATGATAGATCTATATTTTTTCTGAAAAACACTTTGAGTCTCATCATTACCAGTCAATTTGTATCCATTCACCATAGGTGTTCCAACATGTTTACAATCTTTCATTTCAAACTTTTTCAACATTTCCTTAAGATACTTGATCTGAGATATAAAAGTGCCATTCTTACTTTGATTAATTTGCAAACCAAGAAAAAATTGCATTTCACCAATCATTGACATCTCAAATTCATTTTCCATTTCTTTAGAGAACTTATTACTCATCTTATCATTGCCTCCAAAAATTATATCATCAACAAAAACTTCTATGATTAAGATTTCATCTTCATCAGTTCTTAAATATAAGTTACTGTATGCATTACCTTTTCTGAAACCATGATGAAGTAGATACTTGTCCAGTCTTGCATACCATGCTCTTGGTGCTTGTTTCAGTCCATACAATGCTTTCTTCAACTTACAAACCATGTCTTCATCTTCATTCAAAGGAAATCCTTCAAGTTTCTTGATGTATACTTCTTCTTCTAAATCAGCATTCAAGAATGTTGATTTCACATCCATCTGATACACTTTAAAGTATTTATGTGCAGCATAAGCAAGAAATAATATCACAGCTTCCAACCTAGAAACATGAGAAAATGTTTCTTCATAGTCTATGCCTTCTTGTTTCTAGTATCCTTTACACACCAATCTAGCCTTGTTTCTTACTACTATTACTTCCTCATCCATCTTATTTCTGAAAACGCATTTAGTTTCTATCACATTTTTGTTCTTAGGTCTTGGAACCAATTCACAAGTATTATTTTTCTTTATCTATTCAAGTTCTTCCATATCTTTAGTCCATGATTCATCTCTACATGCTTCATCAGTAGTTTTCGGTTCAACTTGAGAAATCAAACAAATTTCATCTCTAAATCTAGATCTAGTCATCATACCTTTACTTGCATCACCAATAATTTGATCTTCAGGATGGTTCTTCTTAACATACCTTGGAGTCTTTGGAGTCTTAGTAACCTCAATCAATTCATCTTCAATTTCATTTTCAATCATCAAAGGTTCTTCAATTTCAGAAGTGACCTCTTTCATCTCTATAATCTGACCACAGTCATATATTCTTTCCTGAATCTGAAATTTTTCATCTATCCTCACATTAGTTCTTTCAATCAACTTTCTCAACCTCAGATTGAAACATTTATATTCTTTGCTCTTAGTAGAATGGCCAAGAAACATTTCTTCATCACTTCTAGCATCAAACTTCCCTATCTCATCATCTCTTCTGATATAACATTTAATTCCAAATATTATGATATATTTTACAGTAGGTTTATGATCAAACCATAGTTCATAAGGAGTCTTAATTGTACCTTCTCTGATATGAATTTTTTTTAAGGTGTACACAGTAGTGCCCACTACTTCACTCCAATGGACATGTGACACATTTCCTTCTATCAACATAGTCCTTGCAGCATCTAATATAGTTCTGTAACACCCCAAAATTGGCATCTTGCAACCCTAACCAATTTTGTTGCATTTGTCATTCTTCTGAATCATCAAAGTCCTATTGTACTAGGCAATTCTGAGTTTTAACTGACTCTACTGGACCTAAGTGTCAAATGCAGAAAATCCTAAATCTGCATTAATCATACATCATATTTAATTCCTAAATATCTATTTAACTAAACAAACCTATGATCGAATTAATTTAATTAATAAAGTCCTAGCACTTTAATTAAATTAAATTCACCCTCTTTAGCTGAGACACATGAAAAAGGAATTAAATAAATATCCTCATTTCAATGATGAAATTTAATATTCAGATAATTGAGAAAAAGCAATTATGAGGTCATATTTATTTAATTAATTGAATATTCTATCAAAAATCTTTCTTTTATTCAAAAATGGAAACTTTGAATTAATTGTGCTTTAAAGA
>MU225553.1:6398497-6412381 GCA_018584345.1 Thuja plicata | reverse complement strand
CAACCCTAACCAATTTTGTTGCATTTGTCATTCTTCTAAATCATCAAAGTCCTATTGTACTAGGCAATTCTGAGTTTTAACTGACTCTACTCGACCTAAGTGTCAAATGCAGAAAATCCTAAATCTGCATTAATCATACATCATATTTAAGCCCTAAATATCTATTTAGCTAAACAAACCTATGATCGAATTAATTTAATTAATAAAATCGTAGCACTTTAATTAAATTAAATTCACCCTCTTTAGCTGAGACACATGAAAAAGGAATCAAATAATATTTAATTATTAAATAAATATCCTCATTTCAATGATAAAATTTAATATTCAAATAATTGAGAAAAAGCAATTATGAGGTCATATTTATTTAATTAATTGAATATTCTATCAAAAATATTTCTTTTATTTAGAAATGGAAACTTTGAATTAATTGTGCTTTAAAGAGAAAGAAAACAATTTATTTCAAATAAAACAGAATTAAATCAAAGAAGAAAACAGCTAAAGCAGAAAGAAAAAATTTCAAAGGTAGTTTGCCTTCAAATTTACCCTTACCTCTCTTTTCTCTTCTAGCGATCAATGCTACCACCTCATCTAGATTTATTTCTTCCTCCTGAATCTGTTTCCATTCCTCGTCATATTCTCCAATCTCTTCTTTCAGATCATTATTGCTAGTGCTTGCAATTCCTGATAAGGTCTTTTTGTTTCTATGCACGGTTGCCTTGAATGCTGACTCAACTTTAGGTAAAGTATCTCCCAATTTTGTAGCCTCAAAAGTAGTTATCTTTACAATCAACATCTCTCTAGTGAATTTCAGTGTCAAAGGTATAATCTCTTCTATAGCTTGTACTTTAGTTTGATATGCAGGTGTCAAAGCTCTGAGAATCTTTGCAATCACTTCTTCCTCACTGTAAGTACCTCTAGATTTTCTAATGCCAGTAACCAATTCATTAATTCTTTGTCCATATGCCCTAATGTTCTCATCTTCTCTCATTTTTAGTGATTCCATCTTTGTCTTCCAGTTTTGTAGCTTTGCCTATTTTGTAAACTTATCTCCTTCATATAGTGCCTCCAATCTTGTCCAAATCTCATGTGCAGAGTCCAAGGCTTTTATTGTTGTGAATTCTCCTTCAGAAAGTGCATTGATCAATGATTCCCTTGCGACCATATTACATGAAAATAGCTTCTTTTCATCTTCAATAACTTTCTCCAGTCATCCTCAGTAGCTATCTTTACATTCTTCTTTGTGATCATCCAGTAGTCAATTCCCAAACATAGTAAATGTGGTCTCATCTTGTTCTTCCAACTGTTAAAGGTTTTAGGATCAAATTTTAGACTATCCTTCCTGTAGTAAGTCATCTTTCGGATCACCTCAAGCTGTTAAGCTTTCTCTCTAAGGACGAGTAGCTCTAATACCAATTGTTAGGAATAACAATCTGTTAGAGTATCTATTTATCTTCACTTATTAATTAGATCATGTTGATTTAATTATTAAGTTGTCTATCTACTCTTTTTTCACTTAAGCTTTTTCTTAGGTGCATATAATTAATATTTCATATTAATTATATTGCGCAACCTAGCTTTTCCCTTTTTAGGGTTTCGTTCACCTTTAAGGTTGAACTTTTGTAATTATTGTTTCATGACTTTGGAAATACATTTTTCTCTCACTCCGCTGAGATTTTCCAAGGTTGTGCTTCTGTCTCTGTGGTTTCCATTCAACATCAAGTTATTTGCATGCAGGTGTTCTTGGCATTATGTGAAGTTGGATTTCTCAACTTCTACATGGTATCAGAGCCACCCTGTCGCTTCCTGGTTTGAAGGTTTTTTGAAGCCGTGATTCGAAGATGAAAGCCACAGCTTCTCTAGGGTTTTTTCATCATTTTGGAGGAGGCTCTAGTTTTTGGAGTACTTTGAGCCAAAATAGACTCCACCATCTTGTTCAGAAGGCCCCAGAGAGTCAAAATACATATAAAGGTCACTATTTTTGGTCACAGTTACCTTTGAGAAAAAAATTTGGCCTCCTAGGCCGTACGACACACATTTTGAAAAAAAAAATTAAAAAAAAAATAAAAAAAAACATTTTTTTAAAACATTTTAGGGCAGCCAGAGCGGCCACCTGAGTGCGCCACCCTGATGCCACCCCTGCCAGGCCCATACCTGGCCCCCTGTCGGTGCACCACCTCCCAGCCACCAGGGCTGCTGCCACTAGCTTTGCAACCTAGGTGCCGCTCCCTCTCCGCCAGCGAGCCACCCGACCTCCACCTCCTCCGGCGGCCCACCACTTGCTGCCCACCGGTGCCTGCACAGTACGGTGGTGACGTCACCGACCGAAAAAAAAATCCTGACGGTTTTTCCATTTTTCTGACAACAGGCGACGGGTGTCAAATTTTTTCCGGTGGACAGTGATGGTCATTTGAACGTAAACTTTTTTCACATGACTGGTTTTTTCCAGGGAGCTCTTTTTCGGAGGTGCTGTTGGTTTTTTGGCCGTAACTTGAGCATACGGTGTCCATTTTTGAAAAAAAAAATATTTCCAGAAAGGTGTTTTCAAGCCAGATGTGATGGTGCTAGTCTTGTTTGCTGATTTGGCTGTTTGGGATCTCTCTTTTGGTGTTGAAGTAGAGGCTTCCGTTTCCTCCATCTCTACATCTGGTGTCCAAGTTTTCTTCTCATTTTTTGTGCTTTCAGCAATTGATTATTTGTTGTACAGGGGATAGAATCATACATTGTGGGGGGTGCTTTTTCTCTTTATCATTTAATTTCAGAAAATGACCTTTCTACTTCCGTCTTTTTTTCTCTCAATGTCGGACCCCTCTGTGGCCCGACTGACACCGCATAATTACCACACCTGGAAAGCACACATGACTAGGCTACTCATGTCACGTGGCTTATGGTCATGTCTAGATGAAAACCAACCTATCTTGCAGTGTCCTTTTGAGGTTCTTCAGCACAGGAATAAAATGGATGAAGCCATGGGCTTGATTGCACTGAACATCTCCGACAGTCTCCTTTTTCACCTGGATGGTTTGACAACTCCTAGGGCCATTTGGGGCAAGTTTTTAGATTTGTTTGTCACAGTGAATGAGTTCCAGGCACTACAACTTGATGCAGAGCTAACTACTTTGACTCCTACCAGCTTTCCCACTATGGAGGACTTCTTGATGAAGTTCAAATCTCTGCACTCAGTTTTGCAGGGATGTGGGAGAAACAAGATAGATGATGAGTGTATCTTCCTGATGCTCTCAAAGTTGAGAGGATAGTATCAGATATTTTCTTCTACTTTCTACTCCACCATGGATGCTTTGGGTACTAGACACACCATGCCTTCATTCGAGACATTTTGTGATCAGTTGACATGGGAACAGGCAAAGATCCAACAGATGGATGCTTCTGGCTCTTCTAGCCAAGCATTGGTTGCTCATTCTTCATAGGGGAAACCAAAATAGAAAGCCAAACCGAAGAAAGATTTAGTAGGAAATGAGTATTCCTCCAAACCTGCACAGAAAAATGATTCAAAACCTCCAGCTAACCCTTCCAAGGGTAAATCTTCTTCGAAGTCTACTGAGTCTACCTCCAAGACTAAGAAGAAATCAGTTGAGACCTATAGTTTTTGTGGAAAGGATGGACATCCTATTTCTAGGTGCTGGAAATGTTTGGAGGCTTTAGAGGAAGCCATGTAGGAGCATCACATTTGAGCTCCTCAGTCCACATCCTCCGCTGCAGGGAAAGGTCATGCTCTTACTGCACGAGCTACGACTTCTAGGCCCACCTGGATTCCTGATTCTGGTGCCTCTGACCACATGACTCACACTCGGCAGTTGGTCACCTCACTTGCTCCTTGTGCTACTTCACAGATTTTTGTTGGGAACTCATCTCATCTTTCTATTTTGGGTTCTGGTTCTATTGCATTAGCTGGAGGTTCTCTTCAGGATGTTCTTTTTGTCCCTGACATTTTGATGAACCTATTGTCTATCTATCATATTTTCCACTCTGGCTCTAGTAAGACAGTTGAGTTCTCACCACATGATGTGGTTATTCGAGACTTACATGATTTTGATATGATTGTGGCTACTGGGAGTGTTGACACTGCATCCCAACTATATAGATTTGATGGATTTGAGTCTTCTGTTGGCACAGGTTCCTGTCTTATAGCACATGCAGATTCAGTGAGAAAACTTTGGCATGAGCGGTTGGGCCATGTCAATTATAGATATCTTCAACAGATGAGCACACAGGCACTTGTTCTTGGGCTTCCATAGATTACTTGCACTGATGGGGTTTGTCAGGGTTGTGTTCTTGGTAAACAACATAAGGATCCTTTTCCTCACGGACAGGATACTCGTGCTTTGGCACCATTGGATTTGATTCATACTGACCTCATGTCATTTCCCACTCCTTTTTCTGGTGCCAGATATGTGCTTACTTTCATTGATGACTTTTCCAGGCACACATGGGTGTACTTTTTGAATTACAAGTCTGATGTCTTTGATTCATTTTGAGTCTTTAAGAAATATGTGGAGAAGTAATCTGGTCTTTCTATTCGCCAGATATGCACAGATAATGGGGGGGAGTATGTGAACCAAGATTTCAGGGATTTTTTATCTAAACATGGTCTTTAGCATCAGTTTTCAGTGCCCTACACCCCTCAGCAAAATGGTGTGGTAGAGAGAAAGAATAGAACACTTCGGGAGATGGATAATTGTATGATACAGTCCAAGTCCATGGATTCATCTTTTTGGGCAGAGGCAGTCAATTGTGCTAACTATATTCAGAATCGGATGCCTCATAAGGTAGCTTGACATATGACTCCTGAGGAGGCTTGGTCTCATGTCAAGCCTGATGTATCTTCATTCTGAGTTTTTGGTAGTGAAGCATGGACATTTATGCCTGACGCTAAGAGGAGAGTGATGGAGCAGAAGATCTGACACCTAATTTTTGTTGTCTACTGCGAGGATGTTAAGGCATACAAGTTTTTTGATCCTGATTCTAGAGAGGTCCTATTTTGACGGGATGTCCATTTTGATGAGCACCTTCCTACAGTAGATACCCCGCTTCCAAATTCTACTTCACTTACCACTACTCCCTCATCTCTTCCATCTTTGTTTTAGGATGATGAGGATGATGATCTCAGTGATACCTATTTACCTCCACCACAGGATCCTCCACCGATGCCTAGATGGGCTCGTGTTACAGTTGATGCTGTAGGATCTCTGGCTGGTGACCCTTCCACTTCCCGTCGCACCCAGTCTCATATTGGGGGTTCCAGTATTCTGAGTCATGCTATTTGTGGTGATCCTCAGACATTTGCGGCAACAAAAGGTCATACTGAGTGGGACAGTGCTATGGAGGAGGAGTATTCTTCTTTGATGAAGAATCACACTTGGGATCTTTGTTCTCTTCCTAAGGGAAGAAAGTTAGTGTGATGCAAGTGGTTGTATCATACTAAGTTTGCTGCTGATGGTTCTATTGATAAGTACAAGGCACGTCTTGTTGTGAAGGGTTTTTCACAGGTTGAGGGTATTGATTACACTGAGACATTTGCCCCTGTCAAACAAGATGAACTCTATTCGCCTTGTCTTATCCCTCGCAGCTTCTTAGGGATGGCCCATTTTTCAGATGGATGTGAAGAGTGCATTCTTGCACGATGATCTTACTAAGGAGATTTACATGGAGCAGCCTCAGGGATTTGTGCAAGATTCCTCGTTGGTTTGAAAACTTTGGAATTCTTTGTATGGTCTCAAATAGGCCCCTCGGGCTTGGTATGAGAAGATGGACTCCTTTCTACTTTCTATAGGATTCACATGTTGTCATTCTGATCCTACAGTCTACATTCAGTGTCTTGAGGATGAGGTTTTGATCCTTGTGCTATATGTCGATGATCTTCTCATCATAGGTAGCTCATCTTCTATGATTCAAGATGTTCAGCGTGCATTGGAGTAATTTGAGATGACAGACATTGGTCTATTACACTTCTTTTTGGGTCTATAGATTGTTCAGTCACTTGTTGGGATCTTTTTTTACTAGCAGAAGTATGCTCTTGACATGCTTTGGCACTTTTATATGCTTGATTGAAAGCCTTCTCCCACACTTTTTCAGTCAGGTGTTGCTTTGTCTACCTCTTGCACTTCGCCTTCAGTGGATTCTACATTGTATCGGTAGTTGGTTGGCAGTTTGTTATACCTGACACACACTCATCCTGATCTCTCCTTTGCAGTTGGTCTAGTCTCTTGATTCTCACATGAGCCTCATGAGAGTCATTGGCAAGCTGCCAAGCGTATTTTGAGATACATTCAAGGCACACTTATGTATGGCATTCATTACACATCAGGGGCTCCTCGCATTGTTGTCTACACTAACTCAGATTGGGCTGGTGATGTTGATGATCGGAAGTCTACTTCTGGCTTTGTTTTTTGTCTTGGCTCTGGTCCTATCACATGGTCATGCAAGAAGTAGAATGCTCATGCACTTTCATCTATAGAGGCTGAGTACAGAGCAGCAGTGCATGCTAGTTAGGAGATTCTCTGGCTTCGACAGTTGATGACTAAGTTTGGCTTTCCTCCTGATCATCCCACTATTCTATGGTGCGATAATCAGAGTGTTATTCACATTTCCTGCAACCCAGTGGAGCATCAGCGCACTAAACACATTGAGCTTCATATGCATTTCATCTGTCAGCAGATTCACGATGGTGTTCTCACTTTGGAGTACATTCCCACTGACGTGCAAGTTGCTGACATCTTCACCAAACCTTTTGCATCTCCGCGCTATCTTCAGTTGCGCTCTATGCTTGGGGTGACAGAAGTTATCCTTGGGGGGTCTTGTTGAGGCCTTCCTTCCTTCATGTTTTTTTTAGCATGTTTGTTTATCTCTTTTTGGAGAGGGTTTTTTCCCACTGGGTTTTCTCCTTTATCTCTGGTTCATAGAGATTTCCTTGTATTGGGTACCTGATCAGGCCTTGTTGCTGGGACCCACTTTTCCTGCTTTCATAGCTGTGCTAGGTTAGCTTACCTCCTAAGCTTCCCTTAAAGGGGGGGTGTTAGAGTATCTATTTATCTTCACTTATTAATTAGATCATGTTGATTTAATTATTAAGTTGTCTATGTAATCTTTTTTCACTTAAGTTGTCTCTTAGGTGCATATAATTAATATTTCATATTAATTATATTTCTCAACCTAGGTTTTCCCCTTTTAGGGTTTCGTTCACCTTTAAGGTTGAAATCTTGTAATTATTGTTTCATGACTTTGGAAATACATTTTTCTGTCACCCCGCTGAGATTTTCCAAGGTTGTGCTTCTGTCTTTGTGGTTTCCATTCAACATCAGGTTATTTTCATGCAGGTGTTCTTGGCATTCTGTGAAGTTGGATTTCTCAACTTCTACACAGTCTACAAGCACAACTGAGAGGGGGGGGGGGGTGAATCAGTTGTGATATAGAATATAAGACTTTGAACTTTATAAACCAAAATTGCAATGCAAATGATAACATAGTAAATTCCAACACAATAACATAATACTTGTTGTTGAGGAAACCTTGACGTTAAAGGTAAAACCCCAGTGGGAATTAGTACCCACAAATAATGTAGTGAGAAGTATAGTATCCATGTCAAAAGATTTAGCCATGTTAGGAGCTTATTACAACATTACAGTATACAGTCCCTGTTAGGTATCAACAAAAGTAGTAGGCTCACTTCCTAGGAACACTACCCAAAGAAGGTTAAAGCCACCCTCAAGGATTCACAATCTGAATAGGTATATATAGGAAATATACAATCCAGTGAACTGTCTGATAGCAACTTTCTTTCCTTGGTCAGTTCCAATAAATTATTCTTATCACAAACTCTGCTCTACATCCAGCAGAAAAACAAGCCTTGTAGCTTACACTTCTCTTCCTTTTCAATCTCTTCCACATCTTTCCAAAAGAAAAGATCAATCATATATACCATATTACAATAATTCATTAGGTCAGCTAATTAAGCTTTCCTAATACACAAATAATTAATTAGGTCGGCCAAATAGACTTTCCAATATACAAATAATTTTTTAACCCCTTGCTAAGATACACACAGTACCTATAACAAGAAAACATCAATTACAATCCACCAGTTATACTCCAAGATCTACAATCCACGCTCACAATTCATAATACACGCTACATGTCTGAAGTCGGCCACCAAAATAGGTCTCCTCCAGTACACAAGCCATAGATGATGTCACCAGTACTTTCACAACAATCGATTAGTAACAAAAATTCTTCAATGTGTCCTCAGTCATCCCATAATCTCGCATGCACTGAAACATCTTTATCTGTAAGATATACACAAAATATAGAGACCTACTCTGTCAAGCATTACTATCACAGTCCAGAAACCAGTCTACACTAAATCATCTGTAACATCCTCAATATGTAACCTCAAGTCAAGAGACCTTAGGAATAAGGTTATCACACATCTTTCTTCATATCCCTGTCTTCGATTGTTCTAAAACATCCGTACAGTATCCGTACACTTATGTTAGTCAATTAACCAGTCTGTCCTCTTCACAGAAACATATGTTGACATCAGTGATAAAACATGAATATCAACAACATGAATAGTATCCAAATCTGATATCATCCAACAAATTTTACTGAGCTTAACTCGCTACTGACCAAATTAAACTCATTTAAACAATTAGCAATAGAAAAAATTTCTAACATCTTCATATTAAGTAAACATTTTATAAGAAGTAACTTGTTGTCTAACTTGAGAGTTTTCATATAATAAATATCTAGTAGTGATCTTAGATCCATCATTTTGCATATTTTCACATATTAGAAGCCAACAAGGCTACCAAACACAATTGTGTTGTCCCTAGTGCCTTTCTTGCAAGAATCTATCATTCTTGACCTATTATATTCAATAATGTTTTTTCTTTTCCACCCAATAATTAAAAAAAGATCCTTATAGTATAGGTATTCTTCCATTTGCATCTTTTGTAATTGATTGTTTTGTATTGAAATTGTCAACCCTAAACTTGCATTCTTCCACTAAATTTCTCCTAAGTGAATCTGGAATATCTTGCCAGATGAGTGAAATACATGACTTTGATACCAATTATTAGTATTTAGGCATACTGGAGCAATAAAAAATATCAATTATAATTTTAAATAAAATAAAAAAATAAAAATTTACAACAAAAAATAAATTCAATGTAGTTGACCCAGTATGGACTACATCCATAGAGAAACAACCATCCACTTTTCTTTTATTGTCCAACCAAAAATGAATTACAATTTTCTGCAGCAAGAACCACGTATTTGTGCTATATCATATCACTCACACTACCTCAAGTATCTTTTAATTTCACATGACATAACCACCTATTTATTGAGCCCTTTTGGTGATTTTTAAAGGTTGGTTTACATACCAAACTAATAACTGAATCATTTTTAAATAGTGGGAAAACACGATTGTCAAAGTGGTCAATAATTTAATCGTAACAACATGATTAGTAAACACATACCAATAGAGGTATCTATGGATTTCATCAAATTTTATGACCCAAATTTGAAGCAAAAATGTCATCATATTTTTATTGGACCATATCACCAAATATGCACATTTTTGTACTTTGGCCCACCCATTGATAGAAAGAAATCTAGCAATAACCTTTATGTATGCTATTCATAAGCTACATGGGACTCCAATAATTATAGTTCCAATTCCTTTGATCCTATAAATTTATGAGTAATTATTAGATTGATATGTTTAAAATTTTGCGCACTCACCTTGCTCATAGTTCATCGCGCCTTAACTAGGTGGAAAAATTGAGGTGGTCAATAAATTCTTGGAAGGTTATCTTCGACATTTTGCTTCAAATAAATATGAGAAATGAGTGAAAAGTTTTTCACTAGAAGATTGATGGTGTAATACTTCCTTCCATACTTATTCTAACATGTTTCTACTTGTTGCAGTATATGGGTACCAACCACCATCAATAACCTCTTCATTACGAGCACACCTAAAGGCTCAAAAAAGTACAAAACACATTCAACATTAACATAACGTGTATGTGACTCTTAGGAAGAAATTAAAAATGACATAAAATAGAATGAATCAATAGACTAATCAACATAACAATGCAATGAATTTTGAAGTCAAATATTACATCTTTGTGCAATTACAACCATATAAATAAATGTCAACAAAAAACAACATAAAGATGGCATGTTTGTAATAAACTAAAGGAATTTAATTTCCATGGGATAGCCCTAGAAACCAAATGAGTTTTGAAGTCCTTAGATGAAAATGAGCCTTGGAAATCTTTCATTAGAATAAATATAAAATATGATATGCCTAATAAATCTATATATTGGAAGAATATACCCCCACATGTCATTTTATTTGGTAAATTATATGTTAAGCATTCACAATTTTCTAGCTTTACCAGTATTTGGAAAGCTTGTGATTCTCTTACAGGCTTTATGGTTGAAAGTGAAGCCTTCAATAAGGATATATAGAAATAAACTATTTTAATTCAAATAAATTATGTGGATCTTATCTTATAAAAATGAGCTCCTTGCTTTACTTTAGAGCTACTCAACTAAAATGTGGACTAGTAAAGGTGTTTCAAAAGTTCAAGATATTCTTGTGAATAATTTCTTAGAGTGTTGGATGTAATTGAGCTCTAAGTTTAATAATTTTGGATCTAATATTAAAAGATCCTACTCCACCTTTAAAGGAGAATTGATAAAGGTACAATTTCCTCTAAAGGTCAACAATAATTTTGAATGCATTGCTAATTTTAAATGGAAGCATAGTGTTTGGATTGAGGTGTCTCAATGTTAGAGTCCTACCATGTTGATTATTTAATTATTTTTTGCACCCACTTTGGATGTCCTATAATTTAGGGGGTCCAAGTGTCATATGCTGCTATATTGGGACTATCACAGTTTATTTTAATTACTATGATGATTAATAGTTTGGTGGAAGAGTCATGGAGAGTTATTTTTGGAAACTAATATTTATGGTGAAGTTCACTTATAACATGAGGTAAGGAAATTGCCTAAAACGGATTTGTCAGTTTCGATGAGGTTTTTGTAGTGCATATGGAAAGATGACTATAATGGGTAGGTCATAGGTCAGTGATTTGGAAATTTTCTTTGTGCAATGTGTCATGGAAGTGGAAATTTGTTGTGAACTTTGACACTAGTTACCTTTTGAGTGTATGAGTTGGTTTTGGAAACCATTGGACACTTCTCACTCTTTTGTTGAGTTTTATTAATATGTGGCATATCCTAGGGGTGTTGTATGAAGGTTGAATATTTTATAAGAATATATTATGTGCCATAATTTCTCTAGAGTTCTTTGTTGTTGTAATTACTCTTGAAGAACATTGACCTTGTGCAATATATTAACTCTTGTTGCTAATAATATAAATTAAGCTCTCAATTTTGGAGTTTAGGTTTTTTGTTGAAAGGGTTCCCCCCATAAATCTAGTGTTATGTTTTCATTTGTTTAAATAGGAATTTGTATGTGTTTATCTAATTTGTAGCACTTAATGGATTTTTAAGATTTTTTTTTTCATTCACTCTCCTATTAGATTTATCATTTGGAATCATTATTCTACACTTTGTTTCCTTTCATATAGTACCCCTTCATAAAATTAAATCACCTAGCATATAAATTATTGAATAATTTCCAAGAGGTCTTAAATTATGTTAACCAAACCTGGAGATCAAATATTGATTTACTTAAAGGGTGGTATACCTTTTTGAACAAACACAATACTGAGAGGGGGGGTGAATCAATAATCTCTCAAACTTTTAGTTTTACTTTAATTACTGCAACATTCGTTAATCATACCATTCAAAAAATAAATGAACACAACACCTAATTTTTATTGTGGAACATCCAAATGGGAAAAAACATGGAAAGGGTTAGCTCTCAATATTGTATAACTAGTTATATAATATTAAAATGTTCACTACATGACACAATGTCGGAGGGTTCACTTCCCAAATTAAGAGAGAGGATCACTGCCAAAATATAATATAGAAGTAAACTGTAATATATGCATTTGATGTATGCTGGAGTCAATTCCTATGTATTTCAGAGTAATTTATTAGTCCTTTTTCTTGTTTGCACAATCTTATGTTGTAGAACTCCTTTTTGTGTATCCGTACCCTCATTCTTCACACATTTTTCCTATCTCACATACACACACTCACACCCACACACATACTCTTTTTCAACACATGCAATTACTCATATATTGAGTTCAACACTTATTTCATGTTGGCTAAATATGTTGGAACCAAATAGTTGGCTGAGATAATATATTTCAAGTTAGATTCCACACGTCGTCAAAAATATTTATCAAGATCATATCCACTTGATTTTACATGCTTCATCCAATCCTTAATCCTATACCAAAATGTAGAACCAAAAATATTCACCCGAAGAAGTGTGAACCTGTTAACCAATTGTCTTATTCCAGGGAAACAAATTTGTCAAAGCAATAAAGCAATATATGTCCAGAGTACCAAAACTCATGAACATCTGAAGGTAGGTGTATCATAGATACCACAACATATTTTCTAATGTGCATAACCATAATTTGTTTACACGGAAATGTGAAGAAAAATACTATTAACGGTATCATTGAATGTCTAAAAAAATAAATCAACAATAGTGTGTTGACATCAATTTGACAATCAAAACAACATTATCCTTCATTAATGAAAACAATATCCCCCTTTTCCATTGATGGAAACATACATAAATCAAAAAGACAAAACTTCCATTATGAGTACAAAAACAAAACCCTTAATATGATATCCTTTCTTTTCTTTTCTTCAACTGTTTCTCCCATTTCTTCACTATTCTCCCCCTTTTCCATCAAGGACAAAGGGTACTATAAAAAAAGACACCAAAAGAAAACTTTATTTACCTTTAGGAAAGATCTCCTTGTACCTAGCTATGATTTTTGAATGATAGATTTTCTAGTGGTTGCTATTGGCATTTAGTAACATCAAACTCAAAGAATTACTTTGTACCAATAGGAAAAGTGCGTTGTCAAGATTCTGTGGATAAGATAGGCTCAAATATTCTTTTTTTGCTTCATCCACCATACTGATATAATGTTCCAGTTTGGCTTCTATAATTTATTTGACTTTCTAGAAAGTACTGGCAAGGTCACCTCTTCTCTTTTGAAATTTTATCAAATCAGATTGGAGTATATTTACTCTTCTTAAATGTATGTACCATCCTTGTCTACATATATGTTGAATGAATGTGCCAACTACTTTAGCTGCAACTCAATAGAGTCCATGTTTTCTTTATATTTTTGGCACAAGGAAGGACAGGAAAGCTAGAGCCAAAGGCACACCCAACTATGCAGCCACCTTATGGAGTAAACACAATGGAAGAAAACAACACCAAGGAGATAAGGAAAAAAAAATTTATTTATTGATTCATCCAATTACAACATACATGCCCGACTGTGAGGCCTTCCAGGTTACGACCAACAAGATTTATAAAAATCCAGACTTTTCCTATCTTCTACCTTCTCATATCATCTACTTGCCCCTACTTACTTCGCTCTAATTTTTTTCCTAACCTGCACACACACATCCCTACTTATACTTTCCAAAGTGTCTTACAGAAGATTCTAGATCATTACATAATAGAAGGCTGACCAAAAAATGGTTTGCACACATCTCAAGATAAGATCCTAACATTAAATGCACAACCCAAAATTAAATACATAAGTCATCTCCTCTCGAGCATAACTTTAAATAATACACATGACTATATTCCAAATATTATTATTGTTTTCATTAAACCCAACGGTTCGTAACTACGATGGAGAACCAATTCTTGTAAGATATTAAGGTCGTAATATCCATGAT
>MU225553.1:6382434-6393136 GCA_018584345.1 Thuja plicata | reverse complement strand
TGCAATATTTGAATAGTCAAGGAAAGTTGAATCAAAGACATTTGAAATGGGTTGAATTTTTGCAGAGTTACACATTTATTTTGAAACATAGGAGTGGAAAGTCTAATAGAGTTGCAGATGCTCTTAGAAGAAGACAACTTTTGCTAACAGAGATGCAGATCGAGGTGGTTGGGTTCAAGGAACTCAAGAGTTTGTATCTAGAGGATCCTGAGTTTGTATCTAGATCTCTATATAAACACTCTCTTTTACCTTCATTTTGACATGAAAGAGAATCGTAAGATGATATGATGCAATTACGATTATGACATGATGATGATGCAAGAAAGAAAGAGGATGATATAGAAGGACAAGATATGATGATGCATTGAGACATACAAGCATTTTTGCAGACAAACCATTGTGGATCTTCTTTGGAGCAAGAGAGACTTCTTCCTTCCTTCCTTCTTCTTTGATCCACCATTTTCAACCTTCAAGCATTTAAAGATACTATCATGGGGTAGAAACTGTAGATTGTGAGTTTGGTAGGAATACTTTAGCCTTCGGGGCTTGGTATGGTTTCTTTATCATATTCAAATCTATGCATTGCTTTCTCATTTTCAATTCATGTTAGGGTTTTAATCTAGAGGATTAGATCTTGACATCACACATTCAAATCTCTTTCCAAGAGCAACATACACACATATATTCTACTATATTTGACTATTTGTGGAGGTGGAGATCACCAAAATGGGGGTTTGACTAAGGCAAAAGCCTATATAGCCACCCCAAAACCCCTCTTTTTCAGATATTTTCAGGTGCTATTTCAGGATTTACAAGTTCGAGAACAGTGGAACAAAGCGCAGATCCAGATACCCTTTTTGGAAAACTTTTGGGATCCCAAAACATAATTCCCTTCAGAGACTTTTTAGGTCGATTCTTCCCTAGGTCAGAATCTGAAATTCTGGGTCAATGGTGACATTGACTTGAGGGTACAAATTAGAACTGTGTCAGAACAAAAAAAGATTTTTGGGTTTTGTTCATCTCTGTGTTTCCATTCCATATCTGCTCTCGGATTTTTTATAAAATCAACACAGGCTTCAGAAAATGGCATTCTTAGATCTACTATGATGTGAGGTAGGTATTTAACTCCATTAATCTTTGCTTTCATTTCCAAATCTATATCCATTATCAAATACAAATTAAATGTAAATGGTTAAGTAATGACATAGATCTCTTTTATATACAAATCTCTATTGTGCAAACTCTATTTAGGAGATCATCCAAATTTATACCTTACATTTTGGTGAACCCATGATAGACAACTCTTTCTCTTTGGTGTTAGATTTACATTTCATTAGATCTTGCATGCATATAGAAGTAGGCTTTCTTTTACGCTCTTTCATTTACATTCCAAATATATATATATATACACACACACAAAAAAAAAAAAAAAAAAAAAAATTTACATGCTTGTAATTTTATTTTGTGTTCAACATGTATGACTCTTTTTTTGAATACTTTGATGAAGATTTTATTGTACAAGAGAATAGATCCCTTAATCAGGTACATGGAAGTGAGAATGAAAATGGTTCGAATGAGATCTCCATGGATCCTATTCCTATTTCATCCTCCTCCACAACTTCTCCAATTTACCTTTACCATAGGAAGTGTGCATGGTTACCTTCATGTTCCACTATTTGCAACATTAAGGCATCTAGAATGTTATTCCCTAAACCTTTGATGACGGTAAAAGGATGTCCTTGAATAACTATTAAGGGTAAACCTAGAGACCCTTTGGGTTTCTTTGATAATACAGATTCCATTTCACATGCTTATCGCACACAGAATAATCCTCAACCTATTATTCCAACCTCCTCTTTACCTCCTTCTCAACAGGTGCTTCCTCAAGCACCTAGGTTACCTTCTTTCTTTAAGGAGTATGTCTTAGTTGAGCAATTATGCGCTACTCCAGCTAAGATATCTTGATGGGAATTGCTTCAAACTTCTCCTACATATCACGAGGCATTACAAAAATATTTATCTACTCTTCCTTCTCCGCCTCCTAATCAAGAGAATATTAATTCATTTTTGGAGTACATCCATACTATGCCTTCTATACCTCCTATTGTGTTGACTGATGATGATTTACCTTCTGTTAAGGTGCAAAATCAATATGATGCTCTTATGGTTGTTGTTTCTATTAATCAGAGTATCATTCATAGAACATTAATTGGAAATGGATCTGGGCTTAATGTTTGTAGCATGGATATGCTCAAGGCTATTAAAGCCGATCTTACAACCATTCAACTGAGTAATATCCCTATTCATGGATTTGATAACATTGGAAAGAAAACTTTGGGTATTATTACACTACCTATCAAGGTTGGTCCAGTTATTCTTAACACACCTATTCATGTTATGCCTAGACCTCTCAATTATAACCTTTTGTTAGGAAGACCTTCGTTACATACTATGCATGTGATTCCTTCTACTCTTCATCGCAAGGTTAGGTTCATTTATAACAATCTGACGTATACATTACATGCGGATGATGTGCCAAATCCTTGCTTGAATGTGGAATATGCTAAGATTTCCAAAGCCATACAACCAAGTAAAGAACTTGAGAAATCCCCTGAATTTAAACAAGTTGAAGCTCCATCTACTTCTTTAACCAAAGATGATTGGGGAACATTGGATTTTAATCCTTCTTTTATGGGAGAATACAAATTTTCTGATCTAGAGTTCATGAAGGAGAAAAATGGGTTTGAAAAATAAGTCTTTATTCATTCTCCACTTTTTGGGAAATTAAAAAGTAACTTTGTTGTTGCTTCCCTTGAAGAAATAATGGAGACAATAAAACCGGATTGTTATGACATTGTGACATATGTCGCTCCTTTAACTCAATCTGATATGGCTGATAGATATGGTTCTGGTTATCATTTCCTTAGGAAATTAGGATTCAAAGGGAAAGGATGTGGAAAATATGAACAAGGTATATAAGTACCCTTGGACAATGAAGTTTATGATTATGCTTATGGGCTAGGATTCAATCCTTATAAACAACCATCAAATTTTCCTCTTAATGTCAATCATATCCATGGTGGACATTTAAAATTGGTTAATCTGCTTCTCCTTGACATGGATCAAAAACCTAGTTTGGATATTTTTCTTGAGGATGAAGCCCTAGCTGATTTTTTAGGAGCTTATCAAGATCTACCTAAGTTTCATCATAAAAGGAGAAAGCCTTATTGTTTGAATAATGAAGCCTATTTTGGAGAACGTGATGAAGAAGATATTTCTCTCTTTCCAATGGAATCTCCCATGCAAAGTAATTTATTAATAACTGAGACTACGAAAGTTCAAATGGATGAGAATGACTCTGAACAAACAATCAAAGTGAGGAAATATTTGAGCCAAGATGAACATGATCAATTGGTTTCCCTCTTGCTTGAATATAAGGATATATTTGCTTGGACATATTTGAATATGTCGGGTATAGATCCTAAGATTGTTACTCACAATATTGTTCTTAAACCTAATGTCAAACCTGTGAAACAAAAAATCCAAAAGATGAATCTAGGCATTGCCTTGTTAGTGAAAACTGAAATTGAAAAATTATTAGGTGCTGGGTTCATCCATTCTATTGATTACTCTGAATGTATTTCTAATACTGTGGTTGTTTCTAAAGGAGAGAATAAGATAAGGATGAGCATTGATTTTTGAGATTTAAATAAAGCATCCTTAAAAGATGATTTCCCCTAAACCCAATATTGATATGATTGTGGATTCAATAGCGGGTCATGCTTTGTTATCTTTTCTAGATGAGTTTTCAGGTCATAATCAAATCTTTATTCCTAGTGAAGAGCAACTTAAGACTGCATTTATTACACCTTGGGGAGCATTTTGTTGGGTCATGATTCCTTTTGGATTAAGAAATATAGGAGCAACTTATCAACGTGCTATGACCTTGATTTTTCATTATTACATCCATAAGATTCTAGAAGATTATGTAGATGACATCTTGGCAAAATCTATACAAAGAGAAGACCATGTGTTTATTTTAAGGCAAATATTTGGAAGAATTAGGAGTTATAATATGAGATTAAATCCTAAGAAATGCACTTTTGGAGTTGATTCTGGTAAATTGTTAAGATTTATAATCTCTAAGTGAGGCATAGAGGTCGATACTGAAAAGATTGATGCTATTGTTAACATGCCTCCTCCTAATAATATTTTTGAATTACGTAGTTTACAAGGAAAAATACAATCTATTTGTCGCTTTGTTTCTAACTTAGCCGATAGAACTATTCCTTTCACCTCCTTTCTTAGAAAAGATACCACTTTTTCTTGGAACCAGGAATGTAAACAATCCTTTGAGCAATTTAAGGAGTCTCTTGATAATCCTCCTATTTTACAACCTGCTCAATTTAATAAACCCTTCTATCTATATACTTCCGCCACTTCCCATGTTGTGATTGCATTATTGGCTCAACATGATAGTGAAGGTAGGGAAAGACCAGTATACTACATTAGTCAGACTTTACTTGATTATGAAACAAGATATACTGATTTAGAAAGACAATGCTTGGCTTTAGTTTATGCTTGTCAAAAACTCAGGCATTATCTATTGAACATTGAGGTTAATGTGATTGTTAAATTTGATCCTCTCAAACACCTTTTCTCAAAAACTGATCTCTCTAGTCGCCTGGCTAAGTGGGTGATGTTACTTATAGAATTCGATCTTAATTTAATTCTTCAAAAGTCAATTAAAGGACAAGCCTTAACTGATTATCTAGTTGAAGCTCCTTGTCCTTATTCTAATACGAGCATCACCTCAATAGAATTCCCCAATGAGAATATTTTAGCTATTAAGCAAGAAGATGTTTGGGAATTATATTTTGATGGTTCTAGATGTAAGACAGGCTCTGGTGTAGGAATTATCTTGGTCCCTCCTACAAAGAAACCAATTCCTATGTCATATAAATTGACCTTTCCTTGTAATAACAATATTGCGGAGTATGAAGCTCTTATAGCTGGCTTACAGGTAGCTTCATCCTTTCATATTAAAAATTTGAAAATATACGGGGATTCACAATTGATTGTTGAAAAAATCAAAGGGGGTTATCAGACTAAGAATGATAAAATGTCGCAATATAAAGAATTGGCTCTTGATATTCTTTCACAATTTTCTTCTTACACGATTCAGACTTTACCTAGGAAAGATAATTGACACGCAGACGCCATGGAAAGCACAGCTTCCTTGGTTTGTCTCAAGAATAATGCTGAAGAATTTCAATTTACTATACACACTCTTAAACACCCTATAATTTCTAATAAGGTTACTGTTGATTGTTTTAACTTGCATTTGGATGAATGGTATTTGCGTATCTTTCATTTTTTGAAAGACAATACATTTCCTGAATCAGCAACAAGGAACATGTGTAATCGTATTAGGAAGCTTGCAGCACGTTATATCATTTTTGGCAGTACGCTTTACAAACGTTCTTATAATGGTTTGCTATTAAGATGTCTTGGTAGAATCAAAGTTCTGATAGCTTTAGCAGAAGCTCATTCTGGTTCTTGTGGGGGAGATTTTGGTGGGAAATCTTTAGTTAATAAACTTCTTAGAATGGGATATTATTGGAAAAAAATGGAACAAGATTCTTTTACATTTGTTAAGAAGTGTCCTCAGTTTCAGAAACATGGTAATTTAATTCATGCTCCTGCTCATGAGCTTCATAATCAAGTTGCTCCGTGGCCTTTTAGTATTTGGGGTTTTGATCTTATTGGAAAAATTTCACCAGCTTCTTCTCAAGGACATATGTACATCCTCACAACTATAGATTACTTTACAAAGTGGGTAGAGGCTATTCTTCTCCATTCTACTATTGTGGATGTTATTTGTGATTGTATTTTTAATCATATTATAGCACGATTTGGTATTCCTTCAACAATAGTTTCGGATAACAATACTTCTTTTAAGAATAAAGAAGTCACAAAATTCTTGGAGAAATATCATATTCAACATAGATTTTCTACTCCCTACTATCCTTAATCTAAAGGTCAAGCCGAAGCATCGAACAAAGTTATTGAACAAATCTTAAGGAAAACAATCAATAAGCATACGAAAGACTAGCATACTCAACTTACTTACGCTTTATGGGTTTATAAGACTAGTGTCCACACTGTCGTGGGTACTTCTCCTTATAATCTTGTTTATGGTACTGATGCTATTATGCCATTAGAATTAGAAATACCTTTTTTATGTGTTTCATTCCATGGGATAATTGACAAGGATACTTTCCGGGAACAATGATTACAAGAATTAGAAATGTTGGATGAACAACGAATAAATGCTTTGGAGCATATTAAGGCTTATCATAAATCACTTCAAAAATAGTATAGTTATAAGGTGATTAAACGATCATTTTTGGTAGGTGATTTAGTATTATATGAAAATTAAAGGAATGTGAATGCTTTACCTGGTGAAAGAGGGAAATTTAACCCTATTTGGCTTGGACCTTTTGTGGTAATTGAGGATTTTACTTCAGGTGCTTATAAGATTTATGATATGAATGGTGTTCCCCTTAAAGAACCTATTAATATTATGCATCTCAAATGTTATTATCCCTAACACATCAATTTTCTTCATGTATTTATGTATTCCCTATAGAATAGTTATGTCTGTTTTGTAGGTTATGTGATTTGAATATATTTATACATCAATTCATTCTTTCTTTATGTTAAGTTTTTGTGTATTGATGAAAAGAACAAGTAATCAATCATAGAACTAAATGGGCAAGCAAAATTTTTCATATATAAATATCCATGAGTTTGGTACATATATGGCACATATGCCATGGCTATCAATCTCTATCTCTACACTCTGAGGGTTGGTGGCTCCCAGCTCTATCTTCTCTATGGTGTGAGGTTGAAGATCTTGGTATGGTAGTCTGTGTGACTCCTCAATATGATCATCTCATAGTTGTGCTCTTGAGATCTCTGTAGGTCAACCATCAATTTCTCTTCTCTTTCTTTGCATAACCTCATCTCTCACTGGACACATGCAAAAATATTTGCATGTCTGTCGGGATCTCTCTGTCTGATAAGGGACTCTCACTTGCTAGCTGGTAGTCAATAGGATTTACATGTATCCTTCAAAAACATCAGACACAAATCTCCTCCACTCCATTATGCTAGCTGCAGAATTCAAACATATTAATCTTTTAGTACTTCTTCTAGAAAAAACATTTACTTAAAATATTCTAATCAATTACATGTATCATACCTAAATCTCCCTCCTGGGTATCACCAAAGGATCTAGATGGTGGGGGCATGGATTCACAACCCTCTCCTTGCTCGCTACGTCTAGGTCTAGGTGGTAGTGTCTCTGTATGTGCACGGGGAGGTCATCATGATCTCAATGGTACCACATGGATTGTCTGATCATCTGCATCTGTACTACCACCTGGGGGCATATCCTCTGCTCCCTCATCTGCTCTCTCTTCTGCTCTCTCCTCTTCCCTCTCCTCCTCCATGGGATCTCCCTCAGGGATGGGCTCCTCCTCATCTCTATGATCCTCCTCTTCCTCCTCTGGTGTGTCACCACCTTAGTGCATCCTCTCTAAAATACCTGGATCACCTATAGGGTAGTCATCATGGAAGATGGGGTGGGTCCCCTATAGACTCCAATATCTGATATACTCTCTACTCACACCTGAATAGGATACATTGGGATCTGCCTCTGTATCCTTGGTCTTGACTATCTCGCTATCTACAATATATGCTATGTAGGTCAGCGTATGGCTCTGAGTCTCTGATAGTATCTCGTCAGATATTCATACTGAGGTACTATCCGGGGAACCCCTATGTCCAACCAAACTATTTCATCACTCTATCATAATAATATGGCATCACTGCATGACTGGTAGGACCCTCTAGCAGCTTGTGCTACTGAGAGTGTCTCAACTGGTGTTGAGTATCTATCCATCCTGTCATCCGATAGTATGGTCTCCATATCACATCAATACCTAGTATACGGTCAAAGTGTACCCTCCAAAAGAGGATATCTTTTTACTGCCAAACATATGCTAGTGGATATGAAAAGGCTCTCAGTGTACTCACATCTACCATCACCAAAACACCCTATGGTCGAGTACATGTGTAATGCTCAAACATCCAAACCTGTAGCAAGGTACACACTGTAAGACTCTCCCGCTGAAATCTCACTAACTAACTCAACTCATGGTAAAGATGGGATAGCATGCTGGGACCCCATGAGAAAAAAATCCTATCATTCTCCATCCTGTGTACGAGGTGGGTGAATGGTGCTAAGAAAACTATACCCTTTGTGTTGGGTATTACAACCAAAGAGAGTATACATAGCATCACTCTTCGTACCAAGGGTGTCAGACCTGCTAGTATGGTTGATAAATTGATCTGATATGACCGGGTCCTCATCTGTGGTACTCATCCCAAACCATACTACCCATCTAAAAACACCTCAAGAGGACCCCGCTGCACTCTTGGTCTAATAGGCTCACCTCAGACTAGAATTCGTAGGATCCCGTATACATCCTCCAATGTGATCGCGATCTCTCCTGATGGAAGATGGAAGGAAAAAGTGTCCTCATCCCACCTCTCTATCATGGATAGATGGAACCTCATCCATGTTAGGACTGCTACCTAGTACAATCCCACATCTCTCAATAGTTGTATCTCCTCTTGCTGTAGCTCAGACAAGTTCTCTTTGTCAATCAGTAAAATCCCTCCAAAGTGGTGCTCTCAAAGACGGACAAGATCCTACCAGCACAAACAACATCATATCAGTAATCTATCATCAAGCAACTGCAATACTCACTTGACCTAGTCAAGTTCAACCTATTTAGGTCAAGGTCGACCTTTTTGCATCAATTTCAACCTTTCTGGGTTAGGGTCAACCTTTTTGGGTTAGGGTCAACCTTATCCCCAGAAATGATAGGACCTTCCTAGTTATAGTTGACCTTCAAAGGTCAAGGTCGAAATAACTAGGTTAGGGTCAACCTTTTTGGGTCAAGGTCTACCTTCCCTATAAAAATAGGAATTTCTCAATCAAAAACATCAAAACAAGGAACCTACCTCAGGCACTGGCTATCCGTTGGCCAGACACTCTCTCAGGACCTCCATGTGAATCGCTCCAAGTTCTTCCCTCTTTGGCATTTTGCTCCTTGATTCCAAGCTCTGAAAATGGTAAGAATGAGAAGGTAAGTGTTCTTCATCTTATTTATAGCTACAAATTAGGGTTTTATTAGGGTTTTGTTTGAATTTACTTAGGTCAAATTCGAATTTCCCTTTTACATGCATTTAGATAGGCATTCACTCTTTTCATCATAACTTGAGTTTGGTAGCTCTGTTTTTAGTGTCGTTAGTGGCGTTGGAATCGTGATTCAGATAGCTAAACTCTTAAATTAGTTTAGGAAGATTTTGAAGGGCATAAGGGGCTCTATGCACTTCTCAAAACTATCTTAGTAAGGCTTAGGTTCTCTATGTATTTTCATTAACCTTGTGTATTGTAGGTTGCGGATAATAATGGTTTCTTGCAGGATCTCCACATTGAGGACTTGGCTATATCCTTTTTACTTTACAATGTTTTCTTACTTTAGCTTGCATATTCACTTAGTGTTATACCTAAGATAAAGTGGGGGCTAAATGTATCATCTTAAAATGGAAGAACTTACATTTTTGTAAGTTTAGCACCCTCCTTTAGTACATTTTCATATTAGATTTGCATTTAGGATGCACATGCACTTGATTTTGCATTTCTAGGTGAAATTAGGGTTAGGGTCCTTTGGGTCCTTAATCTCCCTTTCTATGAATCCATTTTTGGTTAGAAAATATGTATTGGCTCTCCTAAATCTTCATCATACTTACTCTTTGGCCTTTGTGCCTCTATCCAGCATCCTGGTGTTTTTTCTCACCTTCATGGGTCCTTGATTGACCTGGGAATCCTGCAAATTTCCCAAGGAGACCAGGCTGAAACCTCAATTCTGGTTTGAGGTCAATTCTGACCTAGGTCAGAATTGAGGTTGACCTTGACCTAGGTCAAGGTTGAGGTTGACCTTGACCTGTGTTAGGTGGTGGTCCCCGCTTTCAAATCTGGAGCCTATCGGGGTTCTAAAACTTAAAATAGGTCCCCGGGTCCAAATGCGGAAGTGTTTTCCCCGATATTAAGATTAATACATCCCCTCCTTGGTTGGTGATTCTAATTGGACCATAATTCAAGTTGAAATTTGAATTTGGGTCCCTTGCATTTCCATAGGAGGTCTATATTGAGATCTCTATATAAAGACTCTCTTTTGCCTTCATTTTGACATGAAAGAGAATCGTAAGATGATATGATACAATTACAATTATGACATGATGATGATGCAAGAAAGAAAGAGGATGATATAGAAGGACAAGATATGTTGATGCATTGAGACATACAAGAATTTTTGTGGACAAGCCATTGTGGATCTTCTTTGGAGCAAGAGAGACTTCTTCCTTCCTTCCTTCTTCTTGGGTCCACCATTTTCAACCTTCAAGCATTCAAATATACTATCATGGGGTAGAAACTACGGATTGTGAGTTTGGTAGGAATACTTTAGCCTTGGGGGCTTGGTATGCTTTCTTTATCATTTTCAAATCTATGCATTGTTTTCTCATTTTTAATTCATGTTAGGGTTTTAATGTAGAGGATTAGATC
>MU225553.1:6291859-6307055 GCA_018584345.1 Thuja plicata | reverse complement strand
GAAACCTGAGCAATATGGTAAAGGTTTATCTATTATGCAACATTTTGGCTATAAAGGAGATGGTCCCATAGGTGCGAATCATAAGGGATTGATTGCACCACTTGAAGCTATAGGTCGCAGAACATGCGACTCTACAGGTATAGGCTTCCAGAAACTCACATTCCAACTGGGAATAAATAAGTTTGTACCTCGAGAAGATAAGAAACCAACACCTAAAGAAACACCTAAAATTGCAGAACCTGAAGACAGCTCTGATGAGGATACTTTTCCTAATCCTATTCCTCCAGACTTGGCAGCATTCTTTGCTGAGCCAGATAACTCTATACCATGTGTCAGTACAGTAGACACTGACAATGATTCTGATACCACCACTTCAATTGCTCCATTAACTTATGAAGAGTGGAAAGAAATATATACCCTAGATCCAAGTCATCAGAGTGATCTATATATACCACCACACTTTCAAGAATAGTTTGACCAGGAATTTCAGTCACTTCTCATTACACAAGAGGCAACTGATGCTACAAACATTACTGAGGTACCTAGGTCAACAGGTGCTCATCTGACCATAGCAGAAGTTCTAGGAAGAACTCATCCCAACTGGGGACAAAGAGTTGATTTTACTCATGTTCTTGATATGACACATAATGATGAAATGGACTCCCATGAATATGAGTTTGATAGCTTGTCATATGCCACTTCTGACAGAGATACAAATACAAAAAACACATATGAAAACCTTCTCAAAGTAGGTGAACGGTCTAGTTTTGGGTCACATGATTTTGACTCCCTAGGTTTTAACATGTCTTCTATTATGGTCACTAGGAATCAAAGGAATTTGACTATACCTTCGGATGAGATCATTTTGGGTCTTGACTTACTTGTCCATGCCTTTGATGATTATACCGTGAATGCACTTGAACCCGTCACTCCTCTTTCACTTCACCATCCCAAGATTATAGACTGGAACTCTACCTCCCCATCTAATGAAGTCCTTACATTCTAGAATGATTATGCTCTTTCCTGTTACCTACACACTGTCAAACCTGTAACATCTCCTACCAGCGATGCAAGTGTCAACATGATTGAGGTTGACATCAAGTATCTTAGTCACAAAATAAAAAGAAGAAAAAATAGGTGCTCTGATGGTGAAAACCACCTTGTGGCAGTATCAGAGCCTAAAATAGTCAAAATAAAAGACGTATCCAAAGGTGAAAACCTCTCTAAGGCACCTGTGGATGAGATACTTGATGAGCTTTTGAGTCATTTTTAGGAAATATCATCCGTTCTTATTGAACCAACTCAACTTGTCAACTTGGGTACAAAGGAAAAACCTCAGATTATTCACTTGGCACAATCACTATCAGAGGCAGAAAGAGAGGAATTCACCACATTCTTCTGAAACAAAAAGATTAACTTTGCATGGAAATATTTAGACATGCTGGGATTAGACACTAATCTAATTGTGCATCATCTATCCATTGCACCAGGTGTTAAGCCCATCAAGAAGAAGCTTCGCAAAATGCATCCACACGTAGCTCTACTTGTCAAAGCTGAATTGCAGAAATTGCTTAAGGCAATGTTTATCAGAGTAATTGATTATGCCGAGTGGATCTCTAATATTTTTCTAGTATCAAAACATGATAAATCTATAAGAGTCTGCACCGACTTCAGAGACCTAAATTTGGCATGTCCTAAGGATGATTTCCCATTGCCTAACATTGATATGATTGTAGATATGACAGCTGGGTATGAAATGTACTCACTAATGGATGGTTTCTCTGGCTATAACCAGATACAAATTGCACCAGAGGACCAAGAGAAAACAACTTTCACATGTGCCTGGGGCACCTTCTGTTGGAATGTCATGCCCTTCGGACTCAAAAATTCCGGTACTACATATCAGAGGGCGGTTACCACCATATTTCATGATATGATGCATAAAACAATGGAAGAGTATGTGGATGACACTTTAGACAAGAGCATGCACTGAAAGAAACATCTTGCAGATCTAGGTCCTATACTAGATCGTATGGAACAATTCAATCTAAGGCTCAATCCTAAGAAATGCGCATTTGGCATAACATCTGGTAAGTTACTTGGCTATATCATCTCTACCAAAGGTATTGAAGTAGATCCTGTAAAAGTACAAGCTATTCTGGAAATGCCGCCACCTAAAAATATTAGACAAATGAGAGGACTTCAGGGCCGACTACAGTCTATCCAGCGTTTTATCTCTCAACTGGCAGACAAGTCACAACCATTTACCAAGACTTTGCATAAGGGTGTGGCTTATCAATGGAATAAAGAATGTGATGAAGGGTTCACACAAATCAAGTAGTATCTTGTGAACCCACCAATCTTGATGCCTCCCATTCATGGGAAGCCACTTATACTTTACATATCTGCTACAGATACATCATTGGGTATCCTATTGGCTCAAGAAGATCAGCACAAGAAATAAAGGGCTATCTATTACATTAGTAGAACTCTGGTCTCCTATGAAATGAAATATTCTACTATAGAGAAGGCTTTCCTTGCAGTGGTGTTTGCTTCACAAAAATTGTGGCACTATATATTGGCTCATACTACATGTCTAATTGCTAAAATTGACCCTCTAAAATATTTACTCAGTAAAGCTACCCTCACAGGTAGACTAGCTAAATGGGTCATGCTTCTCAGTGAGTTTGATATTGAATATGTTGAAAGGAAAGCCATTAAGGGCCAAGCAATAGCAGATCAATTGGCAGAAGCACCTCTAGTTGATCATCAACCATTGCACATTGAATTTCTAGATGAGTCCATATTACTTCTTACACATCGCTCATGGACTATGTTTTTTGATGGTTCATTTACCCAACAGGGTTCAGGTGATGGAATACTGTTCATTACACCTCAACAGTACTCATTACCAAAAGCATACAAAATGTTGTTTCCTTGTACAAAAAACATTGCTGAGTATGAAGCCCTCATCAACGGTATGAAGATCGCCCTTGAGTGGCGCGTGGATGAACTAAATGTTCTTGGAGATTCCCAGTTGGTCATCAATCAGGTCAATGATATCTATCAGATAAGGGATGACAATTTGATACCTTATAAATAGTTGGTTGATGATCTTAAACAGTATTTTACTCATCACATTTCAACAGGTTCCGAGGGCAGATAATAAAGCGACAGACACCATGGCTACTCTTGCCTCTATGCTACAAATGCCTGAAAACAATTTTAGGCTTGAATTCCTGGTGGAGACATTACGCTACCCAGCCTATGACTCCCCTAACTCATGGATGATCTATTCTGTCATAGGACATGACTCATCCTACTACCATCACATCTTCTCCTACCTACATGACTAGATTATTCTGGACACTTACTCCCAGAATGAGAAACGTCACCTAATCCGCAGTGCTTCATGGTTCGTCATCATCGCTAATGACTTGTATAGACGTGGTCTAGATGGTACCCTCCTTAGGTGTTTAGAACCTGATGAATCCAGACAAGCGTTAGTAGAGGTGCATGAGGGCATCTGTGGGTCACACTCTAACGGCTTAACATTGGCCCGCAAACTTATTAGAGCTGGTTACTATTGGCCAGATATGGAAAAAGAAGCAACACAGTTTGCTAAGTCTTGCAAACAATATCAATTACATGGAAACCTGATTCATGCTCAAGCCAAGGAGCTGATTCCATTCATTACTTTCTGGCCATTTCAACAATGGGCCTTTGATTTAGTGGGACAGATCTACCCCTCATCCTCCAATGGACATAAGTTTATTATTATAGCTACGGATTATTTTACTAAGTGGGTGGAGGCAGTCCCTCTCACCGTTGCTAGTGGCAAAATATTAGCTATGTTTATTCTCAACTACATCATCTGCAGGCATGGTGTACCCTCTGCAATTATTATGGATAATGGGGGACAATTTAAAAACAAGGATTTGACAGAGCTCTACTCTAAATTTAAAATTACTCAACATTGGTCTTCCATCTATTATCCTCACGGTAATGGACAGGTGGAAGCATCCAACAAAATAATCCTTAAGATCCTGCATTGCATAGTACATAAATCCAGATGAGATTGGCATCTCTGGATCAATCTAGCTCTTTGGGCATACCGAACAAGTATAAGAACACCAACAGGGGCTACACCCTATATGTTGGTTTATGGAGAAAATGTTGTGCTACCTATTAAGGTCGAGATTCCTTCTTTGCGAGTCTCTCTGAAAGGCCTCATTACTGATGAAGATACCAGAATATCTCAGCTACAAGATCTAGAATTACTTGATGAACATCGCCAAGTGGCGTTCGATCACCTAAGAGCATACCAAAAGAGGATGTCCAAAATCTATAACAAAAAGGTTAGACCAAGGGACTTCCAAGCGGGTGACCTCATTTTGAGGGAGAACCCTAAGAATTAGCAACATCGAATCTAGAAAGGGAAGTTTGAACCTAATTGGCTCAGTTCGTATATTGTTATTATAGTGTTTGGGTCTAGTACCTATCAACTCTCTACTACTGAAGGAGAAAAACTCAAAGAGCCCATCAACGCTCTTCATCTGAAGCAGTTCTACAGCTGAGACATCTTCAGTGTGCTCATGTATATACTAAAGTCCTAAAAAAATTCTAAAAATATGAAAAAGTCCTGAAAAAAATGATCATCTTAGTGAAGACCTAGTGATAGGTGCTTTGATGTATCTCCAAAAAAAATCATATATTCCAAAAATACAAAAAAAATTAAAAAATTAAAAAATACAAAAAAAAAAGAGAAAAAGAAAAAAAGTGACATTGATGAAAACCTAGCAAACAAGCATCATGGTAGCAAAAAAAAGAATTTCTGCCAAGAAGGTGAAAACCTGGTAAAATAGGCACCTCTTGTTTCACAATGCTATATCTATCGCAGCACCACTTGGCTTCACGCATTTTCTTTCCCGCATTGCTGCTTTCCTGCTTTCATTTGCTTTCAGTTACCTGTCAAGACACCAACTCACATGGATTGAAACTGGTCATACTCTCAGGGCAACCCTCCTGATCTAGGGGGCACTGTCCTATTTATCTTTTAAGGATTTTCTTCACATCAGTCACTAGTGGTTCTCACTGTGTCTGCCTACTGATGTCTAGCTTATACTACAATTATTTCATTTGAGCATCTCTCTCACATCGGTCACCAATGGTTCTCACTGCGTCTGCCTACTGTCGCTATTCTATCGAGATTTCTCACATTTGTTATAGTTGGATTTATCCTCAACCGCTCTATCTATCGATACTCTGTCTTGACGATTCTTCACTTTAGTTTGTACATATCTTTTGGTCACTTTCGTGACACTCTGGTTCCTTTGTAAACCCCTCCTGACTTATCATTGATTCAGCACCATACACTTGGGGGAAATTACATCTCGTTTGTCCTCACCACTTACATCAAGTCAGTAATCATTACTTGGGGGCATGGATCTCCCATTTGATCACATCTTTGATTTATGCCTGAGTCAGTAATCTTGTCACTTCTTAAGGACAACTCGCTACTGACACAAACTGGTGTTTTTCAACACCACCATAAACAGTGTTTTTTAACACTATCTTTGGACACATCTATGTTTTTTAACACACATCGGTTATCTCAAACGTAAAAATCTATCGATAACAATCAAACACAATGCACTCACAAGCACTACAATGTTTTTTTTTCAACACCTCTCAACGTGAACACATTCGCAAAACTTTGAAACATGTTGAGCTATGATTGAATATTTCTTTGTTTGCTGTCTATTCTTATGGATTTTATTGACATTTTCTTTGTCTACTTCTTGTTAGTGTAGTCCCGATGATCTGGAAACGTAAAATAAATAGGGTGTATGTGATAAGATCTCCCGCAATAAGGTGGAACAGCCTCACATCCCTTGATCTTGTTTATTTGTACGCCATGGTGAGGTCGGTACTATCTCCTTGCTTGTTATTGCTCTGTTTGTTATTGTTTGGCTTTTTATTGATTTGTTTGTTTACGCATGATCACCCTCATGGTTATCTTGGCTTTGAATGCCTCGATGCTGGTGTACTCTTGCAACATTAATTGGAAATAATGTTCAGGTCATCTTGGCTTTTGTGCCCTGGTGCTTACGTTCATTTCCTACATTTCATCCGATGAAGAGTCATATTCATATCCTTATGGTTGCATTGTGGCACCAGTAAGGGTTGTATCGACTTTCATGTTGCAAAAAAAAAATGCTCAATGATGATGATTATACAATGGGTCTCACAACCATATCCTAGAATTGCACCTTCATATTGCATCTAGCATAGGATTGCATTTTCATTCGAGACTTGCATTGTGGCAGTAATTCGGTTTTCTCTTCTTTGCATTCTCCTGGGTTAATACATAGGGGAGTTCTTCTTTAGAGTCTTGGTTTCATCATGACTGACCAAGTGTTTGATCCATGCTCTCTATCTTCAGCAATATGCTCAACCCATTTTCAGGATCAAAATTGAAATATGACACTTCTATATAGCTTCAAATCGCATTTTAAAAATTTTCGGGACCGACGCGATTGGACACTTGTGCAGTCAACTTTCTGACATCGCTTTCTTGTCAGAATCATATCATATCAGCATTTTCTCAAATCTTTGACTTTTTTCCTCAAAATTCAACTCTAGTCAACTCAAGTCAACCCTAGTCAAACTTGGTCAACTAGACCTTGAAATCACTCGAAATTGATTCTAAATCTTCTGAATTCTTCCATAATATGTTTTGAGTTCTTCTTGATCTCCGACTCAACATCTATCTATGATTTTTTTCTCTCCATCATCAATATGGCGTGTCATCTTTCTATTTCGCTCCCGAGGGAGTAGGATGATTACATCATTAAATCTATTTAAATCAATCTGATCTGCTTTTCAAAAGTCCTCATTTCTAAGGGCATCTCATTACTTGGGGCGTGTTTAGTTTTTCGTACCCCACGGTCAAAATTGGATACTCCACAAATCAATAAGGGCATCTTTGTTTCTTACATCTTGTCATCTTTTCAGTATCTGAGCAATCTAACTCAGATTCTTGAGGATCAAACTTTGTTCTAGAGATGATTCTCGAATACTATCTTTTGGGACAGGTATCAAGGCAATCTAACCCTGACTCCTGAAGGTTAAACCTTGTTCTTGGGATAACCTTGTGAAAGATATTTATCCATCTTTTGGGACAGGTATCGGGGCAATCTAACCCTGAATCCTGAAGGTTAAGCCTCGTTCTGGGGATAACCTTGTGAAAGACATTTATCCATCTTTTGGGATAGGTATTGGGGCAATCTAACCCTGACTCCTGAAGGTTAAGCCTTGTTCTAGGGATAACCTTGTGAAAGATATTTATCCATCTTTTGGGACAGGTATCGGGGCAATCTAACCTTGACTCCTGAAGGTTAAGCCTCATTTTGGGGATAACCTTGTGAAAGATACTTATCCATCTTTTGGGACAGGTATCGGGGCAATCTAACCCTGACTCCTAAAGGTTAAGCCTCATTCTGGGGATAACCTTGTGAAAGATATTTATCCATCTTTTGGGATAGGTATCGGAGCAATCTAACCCTGACTCCTGAAGGTTAAGCCTCATTCTGGGGATAACCTTGTGAAAGATATTTATCCATCTTTTGGGACAGGTATCGGGGAAATCTAACCCTGACTCTTGAAGGTTAAGCCTCGTTCTGGGGATAACCTTCTGAAATATATTTATCCATCTTTTGGGACAGGTATCGGGGCAATCTAACCCTAACTCCTGAAGGTTAAACCTCATTCTGGAGATAACCTTGTGAAAGATATTTATCCATCTTTTGGGATAGGTATCAGGGCAATCTAACCCTGATTCCTGAAGGTTAAGCCTCATTCTGGGGATAACCTTGTGAAAGATGTCAATCTAACTAGTGTCTAGGTAATTTAACCTAGATATTGGAGGACTAAGCTTCGTTCTGGAGATAGTCCTAAAACCTCTATTTACTATCTTTTGGGACAGGTATCGGGGCAATCTAACCCTGACTCCTAAAGGTTGAGCCTCATTTTGGGGACATTCTTGTGAAAGATATCTATTTGACCGGCGTCTTGGAAACCTAACCTAGACTTCAGAGAGTCAAGCTCTATTCTGGAGATGGCTCTGAAATATTCACATCATCAATTTTCAAATCTATTCCTCTGTGCTTCAGGCATCAGACTATTCTTTGAATCAATGCGCTGCTCGCACATCAATTCAAAGAGGGGCAAAATGTAACACCCCAAAATTGGCATCTTGCAACCCTAAACAATTTTATTGCATTTGTCATTCTTATGAATCATCAAAGTCCTATTGTACTAGGCAATTCTAAGTTTTAACTGACTCTACTCGACCTAAGTGTCAAATGCAAAAAATCCTAAATCTGCATTAATCATACATCATATTTAATTCCTAAATATCTATTTAGCTAAACAAACCTATGATTGAATTAATTTAATTAATAAAGTCCTAGCACTTAAATTAAATTCACCCTCTTTAGCTGAGACACATGAAAAAGGAATTAAATAATATTTAATTATTAAATAAATATCCTCATTTCAATGATGAAATTTAATATTTAGATAATTGAGAAAAAGCAATTATGAGGTCATATTTATTTAATTAATTAAATATTCTATCAAAAATCTTTCTTTTATTCAGAAATGGAAACTTTGAATTAATTGTGCTTTAAAGAGAAAGAAAACAATTTAATTCAAATAAAACAGAATTAAATCAAAGAAGAAAACAGCTAAAGCAGAAAGAAAACATTTCAAAGGTAGTTTTCCTTCAAATCTACCCTTACCTCTCTTTTCTCTTCTAGTGATTAATGCTACCACCTCATCTAGATTTATTTCTTCCTCATGAATATGTTTCCATTCCTCATCATAGTCTCCAATCTCTTCTTTCAAATCACTATTGCTAGTGCTTGCAATTCCTGATAAGGTCTTTTTGTTTCTATGCACGGTTGCCTTGAAATTTGACTCAACTTTAGGTAAAGTATCTCCCAATTTTGTAGCCTCAAAAGTAGTTATCTTTACAATCAACATCTCTCTAGTGAATTTCAGTGTCAAAGGTATAATCTCCTCTATAGCTTGTACTTTAGTTCTATATAAAGGTGTCAAAGCTCTGAGAATCTTTGCAATCACTTCTTCCTCACTGTAAGTACCTCCAGAGTTTCTAATGCCAGTAACCAATTCATTAATTCTTTGTCCATATGCCCTAATGTTCTCATCTTCTCTCATTTTTAGTGATTCCATATTTGTCTTCCAGTTTTGTAGCTTTTCCTATTTTGTAAACTTATCTCCTTCATATAGTGCCTCCAATCTTGTCCAAATCTCATGTGCAGAGTCCAAGGCTTTTATTGTTGTGAATTCTGCTTCAGAAAGTGCATTGATCAATGATTCCCTTGCGACCATATTACATGAAAATAGCTTCTTTTCATCTTCAATAACTTTCTCCAGTCATCCTCAGTCGCTATCTTTTCATTCTTCTTTGTGATCATCCAATAGTCAATTCCCAAACATAGTAAATGTGTTCTCATCTTGTTCTTCCAACTGTTAAAGCTTTTAGGATCAAATTTTAGACTATCCTTCCTGTAGTAAGTCATGTTTAGGATCAAATCAAGTTGTTAAGCTTTCTCTCTAAGGACCAGTAGCTCTAATACCAATTGTTAGGAATAACAGTCTGTTAGAGTATCTATTTATCTTCACTTATTAATTAGATCATGTTGATTTAATTATTAAGTTGTCTATGTACTCTTTTTTCACTTAAGCTGTCTCTTAGGTGCATATAATTAATATTTCATATTAATTATATTGCGCAACCTAGCTTTTCCCTTTTTAGGGTTTCATTCACCTTTAAGGTTGAACTTTTGTAATTATTGTTTCATGACTTTGGAAATACATTTTACACTCACTCAGCTGAGATTTTCCAAGGCTGTGCTTCTGTCTCTGTGGTTTCCATTCAACATCAGGTTATTTGCATGCAGGTGTTTTTGGCATTCTGTGAAGTTGGATTTCTCAACTTCTACATGGTATCAGAGCCACCTTGTCTCTTCCTGGTTTGAAGGTTTTTTGAAGCCACGATTCGAAGACAAAAGCCACAACTTCTCTGGGGTTTTTTCATCATTTTGGAGGAGGCTCTAGTTTTTGGAGTACTTTGAGCCAAAACGGACTCCACCATCGTGCTCAGAAGGCCCGAGAGAGTCGAAATACTTATAAAGGTCACTATTTTTGGTCATAGTTACCTCTGAGAAAAAAATTTGGCCTCCTAGGCCATACGACACACATTTCAAAATTTTTTTTTTTTTTTTAAAACATTTTTGGGAAGCCAGAGTGGCCACTGGAGCGCGCCACCCCGATGCCACCCCTGCCTGGCCTATGCCCGGCCCCCTGCCAGTGTGCCACCTCTCAGCCACCAGGGCTGCTGCCACCGGCTCTGCAACCTGGGCGCCGCTCCCTCTCCGCCAGCGAGCCGCCCGACCTCCACCTCCTCTAGCGGCCCGCCACTTGTAGCTCACCGGTGCCTGCATAGTACGGTGGTGACATCACTGATCAGAAAAAAATTTCTGGCGATTTTTTCATTTTTCCAGCAACAGGCGACGGGTGTCAATTTTTTTCCGGTGGACAGTGATGATCATTTGAACATCAACTTTTTTCACCTGACTAGTTTTTTTCCAGTGAGCTCTTTTTCGGAGGCGCTTTTGGTTTTTTGGCCATAACTTGAGCATACGGTGTCTGTTTTCAAAAAATGAAATATCGTCGAAAAGGTGTTTCCAAGATAGATGTGATGATGCTGGTCTTGTTTTCTAATTTTTCCGTTTGAGCTCTCTTTTTTGGTGTTGAAGTAGAGGCTTCCGTTTCCTCCATCTCTGCATCTAGCGTCCAGGTTTTCTTCTCATTTTTTGTGCTTTCAGCAATTGTTTCTTTGTTGTACAGGGGATAGAATCATACATTGTGGGGGGTGCTTTTGCTTTCTATAATTTAATTTTAGAAAATGACCCTTCTACTTCTGTCTTTTTCTTCTCTCAATGTCGGACCCCTCTATGGCCCGATTGACACCGCATAATTACCACACCTGGAAAGCACACATGACCAGGATACTCATGTCATGTGGCTTATGGTCATGTCTAGATGAAAACCAACCTATCCTACAGTGTCCTTTTGAGGTTCTTCAGCATAGGAATAAAATGGATGAAGCCATGGGCTTGATTGCACTGAACATCTCTGACAGTCTCCTTTTTCACCTGGATGGTTTGACAACTCCTAGGGCCATTTGGGGCAAGTTTTCAGATTTGTTTGGCACAGTGAATGAGTTTTAGGCACTATGGTTTGATGCAGAGCTGACTACTTTGACTCCTACCAGCTTTCCCACTATGGAGGACTTCTTGATGAAGTTCAAATCTCTGTGCTTAGTTTTGCAGGGATGTGGGAGAAACAAGATAGATGATGAGTGTATCTTCCTGATACTCTCAAAGTCGAGAGGATAGTATCAAATATTTTCTTCTACTTTCTACTCCACCATGGATGCTTTGGGTACTAGACACACCATGCCTTCATTCGAGACATTCTGTGATCGGTTGACACGGGAACAAGCAAAGATCCAACAGATGGATGCTTTTGGCTCTTCTAGCCAAGCATTGGTTTCTCAATCTTCACAGGGGAAACCAAAATAGAAAGCCAAACTGAAGAAAGATTTAGTAGGCAATGAGTATTCCTCCAAACCTGCACATAAAAATGATTCAAAACCTCCAACTAACCCTTCCAAGGGTAAATCTTCTTCGAAGTCTACTAAGTCTACCTCCAAGACTAAGAAGAAATCAGTTGAGACCTGTAGTTTTTGTGGAAAGGATGGACATCCTATTTCTAGGTGCTAGAAACATTTGGAGGCTTTAGAGGAAGCCATGCAAGAGCATCACATTTTAGCTCCTCAGTCCACATCCTCCCCTATAGGGAAAGGTCATGCTCTTACTGCATGAGCTACGACTTCTGGGCCCACTTGGATTCCTGATTCTGGTGCCTCTCACCACATGACTCACACTCAGTAGTTGGTCACCTCACTTGCTCCTTATGCTACTTCACAGATTTCTATTGGGAACTCATCTCATCTTTCTATTTTGGGTTCTGGTTCTGTTGCATTAGTTGGGGGTTCTCTTCAGGTTGTTCTTTTTGTCCTTGACATTTTGACTAACCTAGTGTCTATCTATCAGATTTTCCACTCTAGCTCTGGTAAGACAGTTGAGTTCTCACCACATGATGTGGTTATTTGGGACTTACATGATTCTGATATGATTTTGGCTACTGGGAGTGTTGACACTGCATCCCAACTATACAGATTTGATGGATTTGAGTCTTCTACTGGCACAGGTTCCTATCTTATAGCACATGCAGATTCAGTGAGCAAACTTTGGCATGAGCGGTTGGGCCATGTCAATTATAGATATCTTCAGTAGATGAGCACACAGGAACTTGTTCTTGGGCTTCCACAGATTACTTGCACTGATGGGGTTTGTCAGGGTTGTGTTCTTGGCAAACAACATAGGGATCCTTTTCCTCACGGATGGGCTACTCATGCTTTGGCACCATTGGAGTTGATTCATAGTGACCTCATGTTATTTCCCACTCCTTTTTCTAGTGCCAGATATGTGCTTACTTTCATTGATGACATTTCCAGGCGCACATGGGTGTACTTTTTGAAGTACAAGTCTGATGTCTTTGATTCATTTTGAGTCTTTAAGAAATTTGTGGAGAAGCAATCTGGTCTTTCTATTCGCCGGATATGCACAGATAATGGGGGGAGTATGTGAACCAAGCTTTCAAGGATTTTTTCTCTAAACATGGTCTTTAGCATCAATTTTAAGTGCCCTACACCCCTCAACAAAATGGTGTGGTAGAGAGAAAGAACAGAACACTTTGGGAGATGGCTAATTGTATGATACAGTCCAGGTCCATGGATTCATCTTTTTGGGCAGAGGCAGTCAATTGTGCCAACTATATTCATAATTGGATGCCTCACAAGGCAGTTCAACATATGACTCCTGAGGAGGCTTGGTCTCATGTCAAGCCTGATGTATCTTCATTCTGAGTTTTTGGTAGTGAAGAATGGACATTTGTGCCTAAGGCTCAGAGGAGAGCAATGGAGCGGAAGAGCCAACACCTCATTTTTGTTGGCTACTGCAAGGATGTTAAGGCATACAGGTTGTTTGATCCTGATTCCAGAGAGGTCCTGTTTCGACAGGATGTCTAGTTTGATGAGTGCCTTCCTGCAATAGATACCCCACTTCCAGAGTCTACTTCACTTACCACTACTCCCTCATCTCTTCCATCTTTGTTTCAGGATGATGAGGATGATGATCTTGGTGATCCCCATTTACCTCCACCACAGGATCCTCCACTGATGCCTATATGGGCTTGTGTTACAGTTGATGTTGCAGGATCTCTGGCTGGTGAGCCTTCCACTTCCCGTCGCACCCGGTCTCATATTGCGGGTTCCAGTCTTCTGAGTCATGCTATTTGTGGTGATCCTCAAAAATTTGCAGCAGCAATAGGACATACTGAGTGGGACAGTGCTATGGACGAGGAGTATTCTTCTTTGATGAAGAATCACACTTGGGATCTTTGTTCTCTTCCTAAGGGAAGAAAGTTAGTGCGATGCAAGTGGTTGTATCATACTAAGTTTGCTACTGATGGTTCTATTGATAAGTACAAGGCAAGTCTTGTTGCGAAGGGTTTTTCACAGGTTGAGGGTATTGATTACACTGAGACATTTTCCCTTGTCGCCAAGATGAACTCTATTCGCCTTGTCTTATCCCTCGCAACTTCTCAGGAATGGCCCATTTTTTAGATGGATGTGAAGAGTGCATTCTTGCACGGTGATCTTACTAAGGATATTTACATGGAGCAGCCTCAGGGATTTGTGCAGGATTCCTCCTTGGTTTTTAGACTTTGGCATTCTTTGTATGGTCTCAAATAGGCCCCTCGGGCTTGGTATGGGAAGATGGACTCCTTTCTACTTTCTATAGGATTCACACACTGTCATTCCAATCCTACAGTCTACATTCATCATCTTAAGGATGAGGTTTTGATCCTTATGCTATATGTCGATGATCTTCTCATCATAGGTAGCTCATCTTCATTGATTCAGGATGTTCAGTGTGCATTGATGGAGCAGTTTGAGATGACAGACCTTGGTCTATTACACTTCTTTCTGGGTCTATAGATTGTTCAATCACCTATTGGGATCTTTGTTTACTAGCAGAAGTATGCTCTTGACATGCTTTGGTGCTTTGATATGCTTGATTGCAAGCCTGCTCCCACACCTTTTCAGTCAGGTGTTACTTTGTCTACCTCTTGCACTTCGCCTTCAGTGGATTCTACATTGTATCGATAGTTGGTTGGCAGTTTGTTATACCTGAAACACACTCATCCTGATCTCTCCTTTGCAGTTGGTCTAGCCTCTCAGTTCTCACATGAGCCTCATGAGATTCATTGGCAAGCTACCAAGCGTATTTTGAGATACATTCAGGGCACACTTATGTATGGCATTCATTACACATCAGGGGCTCCTCACATTGTTGGCTACACTGACTCAGATTGGGCTGGTGATGTTGATGATCAGAAGTCTACTTCTGGCTTTGTTTTTTGTCTTGGCTCTAGTCCTATCACATGGTCATGCAAGAAGAAGAATGCTCACACACTTTCATCTATAGAGGCTGAGTACAGAGCAGCAGTGCATGCTAGTTAGGAGATTCTCTAGCTTTGACAGTTGATGATTGAGTTTGGCTTTCCTCCTGATCGTCCCACTATTCTATGGTGCGATAATCAGAGTGCTATTCACATTTCCTACAACCCGGTGGAGCATCAGCAAACTAAACACATTGAGCTTCATATGCATTTCATCCGTCAATAGATTCAAGATGGTTTTCTCACATTGGAGTACATTCCCACTGACACGCAAGTTGCTGACATCTTCACCAAACCTTTTTCATCTCCACGCTATCTTCAGTTGCGCTCTATGCTTGGGGCAACGAAAGTTGTCCTTGGGGGGTCTTGTTGAGGCCTTCCTTCCTTCATGTTTTTTTTAGCATGTTTGTTTATCTCTTTTTGGAGAGGGGTTTTTCCCACTAGGTTTTCTCCTTTATCTCTGGTTCATAGAGATTTCCTTGTATCGGGTACCTGATCAGGCCTTGTTGCCGGG
>MU225553.1:6245815-6269132 GCA_018584345.1 Thuja plicata | reverse complement strand
AGCACTTCGTAACCCATATTGTTGCAAATTGACAAATAGTTTAATGCCGAATAAACACAATACAAATAGAATGAGAACACATGTAAGTCTATAAACTGTTCATCGATACCAACCTAATTTTGTGTAAGTTTGAAACAAATCTGCCTTCCATTTGATCACGCATAGATGGTGTTGGTTCAATCACTTCAACGCATATGTACTCTGTGCCTTTTATTCGTGTCCTCCTTCAACTCTTCTTCGCTACATAATCACAATGAATTGAAATGAAACCTTTTTTTTTTATGTTATATTGATCGTGTTTGTCGCAATTACGACCAAATGTCCTGGTTGTCGTAATTTCGACCAACACGGGAATGGATTAAAAAAAAATCAAAGTTTTCCTTCCATTTTCTGACCAAGCAAAACAAATGTAATGCATGGTGGGAAATTTAGGTCGAAATTTAGGGTCAAATGTACTAGTGTGGGTTGTGGCTACAACTCTTATTTAAGTTATATTATAATTAATATAGACATATAATAGATACTTAAGTCACTGCAAGTGAAATCCAAGGCATAAGTAGGGTATGTATATGAGGTATTGGCTAATTTAAGATCACCATATTGTAAATTGTGTTCTTCTTGGAGACTTTTGGATGTTTGGCCCTTAACATGGCTTATTATTCTCAAGCATTTGTAAAATATTTATCTAAATAATGCTTTTCTCTTATGCAAGTTGTATCATTAAAAAATTATAGTAGCATTATGTTCTACAAATGTGAACTTTGGGCTAACAACGTTCAAATCTAAAGTAGATGGAAAATTTTTGTGAGGATTAAAAAATGGTTAATCAAAAGCAAATTCAAGATTCGTCCCATGTGCAATAATTCTAGCATTAAAATTTTGATCTAGGCAACGAATATGATTTTCTTCTAGGCTATATAAAGAAAGTAGATAATATGAAGAAGAAAAAGTGGTCATATCTATGTCATAATGATAGAATAGTTGAACAAAATAAAGAGTGCATGGATAAATAAAATATTACTAGATAAATAGTTGGGATATCAACCTTCAAGCACTCTCAAATAGTAGTCAAAATATTAATATTATGTCAAAGAAAAATTTAGAACAAGTTGAGAAAAAAATAATCAATGAATGAGTCCAACCCTACTTGTGGAGATGATGAGAAAACCTACCTTTAATAAACATCAAATGAAAAATGAAGATCCTCATTTCCCAATTAACATGATGGGCTCACACTAATTTTGATGTGAGATAGACAAATGCGAGGCTTGAGAAAAAAAAGTGGGAAGAGAATATGTTTCATTAATTTACTTCAAGCATGTAGAAATGGAATGACACTATTCATGGAATGTTCTACAAATGATGACATTCAAGATAACTAATGTGACAACTTATAATAAGAATTTATTAGCTACCATGTTCGAAAAATAAAATATTGTAAACAAATAGAAAACTACTAATCAAAATTTATAATAAAAAATAAGTTTCAAAAAAAGAAAGATATAAAAATTCAAGCTCAATGGCCATCCACTTTAATTTTGAATAAATAAATTTTATAAATTATTTTAATATCTAACATGTGTTTTCTACCATCAATATATATTTACAAAATACTTGTATAATCAAATAAACATACTTTTATATCACATGTCATTTTGAAAAAAAGAATATTTTTTAAGTTACAAGATATCATAATGATAAAAATGATGAAAAGCTGAGGGCAGCTCGTGGTCATGACAATTTAGCATCTTACGTCTTACTTCTTAAGTGGAAGAAAATTGGTTGAGGGCACTCACATTTCATTGAACTGATCAGTATTTTGTTACCTAACTTTGAAATTTACTCACTACTACCCAATAACCAAACAATAGAATTTACCTAATTGAATGAAGCAATCCTTTTTAAGATCTTATGACTTCTTTTTCACCTTTGAATTCCTTTTAATACTTCATCTGCAATTTTTCACCTTGGATCATTTATAGTCTATAAGATTTGAACTTCTGATATCTTTTTTTTATAGTCTACAAGATTTCAAGATTTGAACTTCTGATCTCTTTTTTTATAGTCTAGATTTGAACTGATCTTTTTTCAAAAGAATAAACAAATTCTCTGTCAGTAAACCAACTCAATTTTAAATCTGATAAACAGTAATGGAATAAAAGTTGCAACTTTATGGAACTGGTAGAGAAAGGCATGCCTACAAGAGTAGTGCAAGAGCATTTAACAATTATCAAATTTCTGTTATGCCCTCTAGTTGTTTCTGTGTTTTTCTGTTCTGTTTCGTTTTCTCTGCTCTTTCTGGTTGAATGTTGATGTTAATCTGCTATTTTTAGGTCTCTTTTTTTGGTGTTTTAGGACATTTTTTTAAGGATATAGATACCCTTTTTTCTTAATTTCTTTGGAAGTTTGATTAATGGCAGAAACTGTGTCTCAACAAGCTCTTGGATGGGCTGCCAGAGACAGTTCTGCTGTTTTCTCACCTTTCAAATTCACTCGGAGGTATTGCTCAATGACTCTTTTAGATCATATTCATGTTCTTGTACGTTCCATGATACATTAAGTTAAGATCTGAGTAATATGAAATGGCAAAGCAAATGGGGCTGAAGATGTGAGTATCAAGATCCTTTTCTGTGGCGTTTGTCATACAGATCTCCATAATGCCAAGAATGACTTCGGAGACACTACCTACCCAATTGTTCCCGGCTAAAATTTCATTCTCAACTAATCTGAAATCTTTGCCAATTCTAAATTTGGGGCATTTCAATTGTCAATCTTAAAATTAAAATCATTAAAGTTTGTGGCTAAAGTTTTGAGAACTGTTAATTTTAGCATCTTAATTGTCACTCCTAAAATTAAATCATGAAATGAAAATGTTCTAAGTTTCACTTTTAACTGATGTGAAATCCTTGAGAACTGTAATTTTGAACATCTCAATTGTCATTCTATCATGAAATTTCCAGAGTTCTTATCAAAAATTTAACCTTTCCTTTTTCTGGAATCTTTGAAATTGTAATCTTGAGCATCTGAATTATTGCTATTGAAATTAAAATCATAAAATTGTGTGTCAAATTTTCTGAAATTTTTCAGAATCCTAATCTTCGACATTCTAATTGTCAATTATGAAAATTTTCAAATTTGTCAAAATTTCACTCTTAATTTAGGGGAAAGGCACTAATAGTGGCTTGGGGTCTAATAACTGCTCACTTATTGTCATAGTGATCCCCTAATATTCATTCACTGTGTTTGGCTCATTTGTGCACCACTATTAGGATATTTGTCCACAAGTACTTAAATTTTTGAGTGATGGGTTATTAGCGTAACGGGGGTCGAAACCTTAGTTTTAAGCAGTTAAGTAGCATACAAAGTTAGCTATAGGCACTACTAGTACCTTTCCCCTATTTGAAATCTTTGAAAATCGTAATTTTGAACATTTTATTAGTCACTCTTGAAATCAAAATTATGAAACTTCTACAAAATTAGACAATATTCTTCTAAATTTGACATCCTATATTTTTATTAATAAAAATATAGGATCAGGCTAGATGATCTATTTTTATTCTCTTGCTTTTATATTCTGATGATGTTAGAAATGCTGGCAATAAAAGATTATACAGTCAAAAATCCAAAATTATAATTTTGAGCATTTTAAATTTGATCATTTTTCAAATTATAATAATGAAATTTATTTAGAGTTGGCTAATATTTTCTGAATTTGTCTGTATAGATTTTTATTATTAACATATAGATCAAGTTCTATGATCTATTATTCTTCTTTTACTTTCATATCTCATTTATGAGAATCATAGAATTTGATCTGAAATATTACTAATAAAATCTACACAATCAAACCAAAAATGAAATTCTTAAAAAAAAAATGGAAGTTCTTATAATTTGAAATAATTACCTGACAATCTAGAAATGACAAAATACAGGCATGAGATCAGTGGTCTAGTAACTGATGTGGGAAGCAAGATTGAAAAATTGTTCAAAATAGGAGATCGAGTGGGTGCGGGATGCATGGTTGGATCTTGCAACGCCCACAACTGCGAGCCCTGCAACCAAGCCTCAGAAAATTATTGCCCTAAGATGATCCTCACTTATAATGGTGTTTATCATGATGGAACTCCTACTTATGGAGGTTATTCCAACATAATTGTCGTCAATTACAGGTTATAATACAATTTTTTTAATGAACAAGTACATTAGATTCTACTAATAATTAAAAACACAGATTGAAAAAAAAAACAGTTTTTATATAAACCCAATCTAAATTTACTAAGAAAAAGTCCTATGAATGTTTCAATTTCCTTTGCTTTGCAGATTTGTAGTGCGTTTTCCAGAGAATCTGGCGATGGATGCAGGGACTCCATTGCTGTGTGCAGGAATAACAATTTACAGTCCCATGAAATACTACGGAATGACAGAAGCAGCACAGGGATAGCATTTGGGAGTTGTGGGATTGGGCGGCGTTGGACACGTGGCGGTTAAGTTTGGGAAAGCGCTTGGCATGAAGGTGACTGTCATCAGCACTTCTTCGCACAAAGAACGAGATGCCAAGGAATCGCTCGGTGCGGATGACTTCCTTGTTAGTAAGGATCACCGGCAAATGCAGGTAAACCCTATCTCCAGAAGTGTTTTTATTTTTTATTTTAAATTATGTAAATGAAGCTGGGGTTAAAAAATAAATAAATGCTTTTCATTTGATGATGCAGTCTCAATAATTGTCAACTTAATAGTTTTTACATCTGATCACCAGTAATCAATAGGGGTCTATTATATTTTGTTATGACTAAAAACGATCATTCATATATCAAGAACGGATCACATATGTATCTATAGCTGATCATTTTTTAGTTTTTTTGGTTGGTAATTGGCTCATTTGTGTACCACTATTGGGACATTTGTGTGCAAGTACTAGGACATTTGGCCACAAGTATTGGCATTTTTAAGTGAACTGCTATTGGTTCATCTTTGAGTGGATATCAGGCAGCACTTTGAAATTGTCACTTTTTGACTCTTCTGCGTCAATATTCTCTATAGAGAGATCTGTGAATACCCAGAAACTGAAATCTTAGCTTTAAGCAGTGAGCTCCATACTGAGACAACAAAAAATATCATGGAAATCTGACATATAATTTAGGTTCTACAGATGCACGAAGTTAAGATGTGCAGAAAAAAAAAGTTAAAATTAACTAAATAATGCCTAAACCATGTTAATGGAAACTTTGTAAAAAATACCCAACTTACAGTAGAAGATTGTATATGTATCTCAGCCCTTAAGTAGAACGAAAAACCAGCTTTTAAGAACAAAAAAAAATACCATTTACTTTTCTTTGCAGCTTTATTATATATTAGATTTGTCTTTGTTAAGCATGAATGGAATAATTGGTATACAGGAAGCAGCAAAAAGTCTAGACTACATAATAGACACAGCCTCTGCTGAACATCCAATAGATCCTCTTTTGAATCTGCTCAAGCTTAATGGAAAGTTGGTGTTTGTGGGTGCCCCTATTAAGCCCTTGCAGCTCCCCGTATTACCTTTACTATTTGGTAATAATCTAATTTTCTTTAGCATTGTTGTGATAGATTATAGAGAATGACATATTATTGACTAGTTTAATGTTTCTTGATATTTGGCTCAATTTATCTATGTATGTGCAGGAAGAAAAATGGTTGGTGGAAGTTTGATAGGAGGAATGAAAGAAACACAGGAAATGCTGGATTTCTGTGGTGAACACAATATTACTTGTGAGATTGAGAAGATTTCAATTGATTATTTGAATACTGCCATGAAAAGAATGCAGAACTCTGATGTCAAATATAGGTTTGTTATTGACATTGTCGGCACTCTCAAATGATTAAGCTTCATGTGAAAAATAAAAGATGTTCAAGCATACTATATTTTGGTATTGAAATTAGAGTATTGTGCATAGATTTGTTCTATATATTATTTAGGATTCAAAGATTCTTAAGTATAAAATATATTGAGAGATGTGTCTTTATCTAACATATGTTTATAGATTCTAATTGAATAGAGTTTATATTTCAATTAATTTTTTGATAAATTGTATTCATCAATAAGAAACTAAATGATGAAGGCCTATAACAAACTAGCTTATTGTTATCTATATACAAATGAATAATATTTAATAAGGATGTCTTCATTAAACTCCACATCTTTACTCAAAGATTTGGTGATTACATCTACAAGCTTCTCATTGATTGGTGTATAACTAGCTTACTTTTCTTACTGAGGACATGCTTATGAATGAAGCGATAATGCACTTTGATATGCTTTTTGTGAGAATGAAACTCTAGAATCTTGGACATTTTAAATAAAAATTGATTATTACAACACATAATCATGGGATCAAGGTGAGAGTGTCAAAGATCTTCAAGAAGGTGTCTAATTCATATTGCTTCACACGTTGCTACAATTTGGTTGCCTTATACTTTACTATAGCGAATGACAAACAACAATTAAGTTGCTTCTTACAAATCCACGAAACAATGTCAGATCAAGATTGAACCATTAATCAAAGGTTGATTTCCTAGAGTGTATACAACTTGTCTGATTTGAATATGAAAAATCAACAAGTTTGAGATCTTCATTATTTGAATATTTTGATCTGAAATTTTATGTTCCTTGAAGATATCTTAGAACTTGCTTAGAAAGCAGCTAATGACTTTATTTGGATGAGTCATAAATTAGATCAAGAATCCAATTACATAATATACGTTAGGATGAGTATTGTCAAGCATACCATATTTCCTTTCTAACTAGAGGCATTAATCAATTACTTAGAAAAATCCAATGATGATCTATAGATTATCAACATACAAAAAATGCAATAAATTTTAAATGGCGCAACAAAATTGATATTTGTTGAATCATTTTCACATTTTGTACATGAGATTCTCAGTTGAATGCAACTAATAAGACACCTAATCTCTACAAATACCTTTTAACAAACATTTAACAAACTAACAATGTTCATTGAAATTGTTGGAGATTTGCTTGTGTAAATAATTGATTGTATGTTTGTCATTGATGACAACATATAATATACAACAGTGTTCTATATGCAATTATCAGTACAGATGTTCTGGAGCTATGTGTGTTTATTTTCATGGTGTATACATGTTCTAGATGCTATGTGCATTCACGTCGAGTCAGATATGAAGTTTCAGTTGAGTTATGTTAATCAGTTATGACAGTTACAGAGACTGAAGACTATCTGTGAAGAGCCCACGTAATTATATTATTTCTTGAGTTGCGCCTATCTTTGGGATATGCGTGTTTGTATTCATGTTGACTTATGAGTTAAAGATAATTATCTAAAGGCGCCAAACATGTTCTATCAGAATCATGAAGTTGGAGTTAATTTGGTGGAGCCGACTTTGTGAAGCATCGCGTCTATTCAGTTTGGGTTGCGTGATTCCAATCAAGTTACGTGATTAATGTGGCTGACTAAAGAAGTACAGAAGCGACTCCTAAAGCCGACAAAGTTCACATCCTTTGGAGAAGATACTTATAGTAGTTCATTTGATGAACGCTAAGTGTGAATGATAAGAAAAGAGATAGAAAAAGTACAGAACAGAATGTCCGCTATTTTGGGACAATAAAGACATTTCATTCATCAAGAAAAGATCTATGTGAAGAAGTGGAAGTATACAATACACTGGAACTAATCAAGACATCAGGTCTATTCAAATAGTTCATCTATCAAATATAGTGTATATCTGTTCTACTGAAGGTTGCAGCCTTCCTCATTTTAGTAGTGAGCTTTTGGATAGTGAGTCCTCACCCCTAACAGGGTTACTTGTAAAAGACTCCTAACAGGGTCTGACCTTTAACCAAGTCTCTGTACTTATTGCATTGTAAAGAACAACTCCTAACAGGGTTGTAAGATCTTCTAACAGGGATAATTATACTCAAGCACAGTTCTTTGTGGGTGCTAATTCCCACCGGGGTTTTTACCTATTTGGTTTCCTTGTAACCAACATTGTTGTGTTCTCTATTGTGTTATCTAAATGTGCATTTGCTTTATGTTAATTGATATCTAAGTAAAGAAAAGAATTAAAGTAGCTGATAACTGATTCAACCCCCCCCCTCTCATTTATCCTTTGGGACTATTCCAACAATTGGTATCAGAGCCAAGTGCCTTGGAGAGAAAGCCTAACAGCTTAAGGTAGACCAGATGGCATACTTCAGGAAAGAAAGTCCTATGTTTGATGGAGAAAACTATCTTGACTGGAAGGACAAAATGATAAGACATCTTCAGTGCATTGGATTTGAGATCTATGAGATTGTCACTCAAGCAATTAAAGTTCCCACCCTGAAAGACCTTGTAGAAGAAGACTCTACAATCAAACAAATAGAAGTGTTCACTCAAAATGCAATCGCCAAAGAAGCCCTAATCAGTGCCCTATCCGATAGTGAATTTTCTGAGATCAAGAAGGCGGATAAAGCATACTCTATTTGGAAATACTTAGAAGATATGTTTGAAGGAGACATCCAAGAAAAGAATGCATGCAGAAAGACATGGAAGAAAAGATACAACAACTTAGAGATGCTACCTGAAGAAAACATCAGAGCCTACAATCAGAGAATTAATGAAGCAGTTTCAGGTATCAGGAACAATGGTGGAGAAATTTTAGAGGATGATATAATGGAAAAACTAATGACCACACTAACAATAGACTATGAGAGCAAGATCAATATCTTAGATGAGACTATGCAATTTTCAAAAGACTTCAAAAGGGAGACTTTAATCAGCAAAATATTTGCATTTGAAATATCAAGATTAATATAGAACCTAAAAGTGAGATAGCTTTCAAAGCCTCAGTCCACAGCAAGAAATCCATAAGCAGCTCTAGTAATAATGAAGAAGTGGATACAGAACTAGAAGAAATCATTGCTATGATTGCCAAGAAAGAAAGGAAAGGTAAAGGGAAATATGAAGGACAGCTACCATTCAAATGTTTTTCATGCAACAAAGTTCGTCACTTTGCATCCAAGTGTCCTACAAGAGTCAAGAAGTTTAGATCATATTACAACCCCAAGTACACTAAGGAATATTATCATGTTGAAGATGGTGTAACCGATGATGATTCAGGAGAAGATGAAATTGGTTTCGTTGCCATTAAAGACATTGAGAAGATGCTTGAAGAAATGGACAAAGAAGATGAAGAAGAAGCACAAGAGTTAGCATTAGTTTCAAAAGCTGATATCAGAACTAACTGGATCATTGACAGTGGATATTCACACCACATGATAGGAGACAAAGACAGATTTGTACATTTGGACAAATACAAAGGTGGCATAGTTAGATTTTGAGATAATACTCCCAAACCTACCATAGGAAGAGGTTCTATCACCTTAGATGGAAAGAATAAGACAGATGATGTTCTTTATGTTGATTATTTGCATCATAACTTACTAAGTGTTGGACACTTTCTTGATAAAGGATATCAATTGCAATTCAAAAACAACCAGTGCATCATTAACAACAAAGAAGGAGACATGATTGCATCAGGCTCAAAGACCAAAGGTAATGTCTTTCAGCTCAATTCAGAAGTAAGTTGTTTTGTTGCGAAAGTGGATGACAGTTGGCTATGGCACAAGAGACTTTGTCATATCAATTTTGACAACATAGTCAAGATAAGTAATGTAAAGGCAGTAAGAGACCTTCTAAGTATTACAAGACCAGTTGACACCATGTGTAGGTAATGTGTGATGGGGAAGCATGTGAGGACCTCATTCAAGAGCAAACAAGACTCTACTAAAAACAAATTAGATCTGATACATACAGACCTATGTGGACCTACTCAAACAAGATCATACTAAGGAGAGAGGTATTTCATTTTGTTTGTTGATGATTTCTCAAGGATGATGTGGGTTGCGTTCCTAAAAGACAAATCTCAAGCTTTTGAGAAATTCAAAGTGTTCAAAGCTAAGGTTGAGAATAAGTCTAGATTAAAGATAAAATGTCTGAGATCTGATAGAGGAGGAGAATTCACCTCTGACCTATTTTATAATTATTGTGAAGAACATGGAATCAAGAGACAATTGAGTGCACCTAGAACCCCTTAGCAAAATGGAATTGCAGAAAGAAGGAACAAAATAATACTTGACACAGCGTGCACTATCATGATTGAAGGAAAGGTCGCCCATACCTATTGGAGAGATGCGGTCAGTACAGCAATCTATACTATCAATAGAATACAATTAAGGCCAGACACAGACAAAACACCCTATAAACTTTGGTTTGGTAATGTACCTACTTTAAAATACTTTAGAATCTTTGGAAGCAAGTGCTACATCAAGAGAGATGATAGCATTGGCAAGTTTGATGCTAGAAGTGACGAAGGTATTTTTCTTGGTTACTCTACCAAAATAAAATCCTAAAGATGTTTTAATCTAAGATTAAAGAAGCTCATTGAAAGTACTCATGTGAAGATTGATGAGAAGTTTATGATTCAAGAAAGATATTATGACTGTGCTCCCATGATTGAAGATGAGCTCAGATCCATCAATAAGGACACAGTTATTGAAGAAATGTTTGACTGTATTGATGTTTCATGTAACAATCCTGAACCAAGTGAAGAAGAATCATAGATTATAGATGAAAGTATCACTCCTAAGAACTCAAAATACACATCCAAATACCACTCTAAGGAAGATATCATTGGAGATCAGAGCGCTAAAGTCTTGACAAGATCTAGAGAAAAAGGTTCAACCGATGATGAAGAGGTATGCTTACTTTCACAGATTGAACCCTTAAGTGTTGAAGATGCGTGCAAAGATTCATATTGGCAAAGTGCCATGCAAGAAGAATTAGACCAAATAATCAAGAATGAAACATGGGAACTGGTCCCTAGACCTCATGACAAGAATGTGATTGGAACAAAGTGGATATTCAGGAACAAAATGAATGAAGAAGGTACAGTGGTAAGGAACAAAGCAATATTAGTATGTAAAGGATATGTGCAGAGAGAAGGAATAGACTGCACTGATACTTTTGCCCCTGTGAGCAGACTGGAAGCTATCAAATTGTTTTTTAGCCTATGCAACATTCAAGAATTTTAAAGTATATCAAATGGATGTCAAGTCAACTTTTCTGAAGACTTGAAGGAAGAAGTCTACATAGAGAAACCTGGAGGATTCAAACTTTTAGACAAAATAGGCATGGTATGCAGATTAAAGAAAGCACTTTATGGACTTAAATAGGCCCCAAGAGCTTGGTATGAGAGACTTGATGGTTACTTAACAAAGATAGGATTTAGAAAAGGAGCAATAGACTGTAATTTATTCATAAGAGAGACAGATGAAGGATTACTACTCGTTGCTATTTTTGTTGATGACATTATCTTTGGAGGTAATGACAAACTTAGTGCAGAATTCGCCAAAGAAATGAAAAGTGAGTTTGAAATGAGCATGATTGGACCTATCAAATTTTTTCTTGGATTGAATGTAAAACAAACAGACAAAGACATATTCATAAATTAGTCTAAGTATGTGAAGGAGATATTGAAGACTTTCAAAATGGAAGATTGCAAACCGGTAAGCACCCCCATGATAACAAGAAGAAAGCTTTCTAAAGATAATGACTCCACAACAGTTGACAAGACTCTATACAAGTCTATGATTGGAAAACTCATATATCTTACTCAATCTAGACCTGATATTTCTAATACAGTTGGCATTGTTGGACGATTTGTAGCTGAACCTAAACAAAATCACCTAATGGCAATAAAAAAAAAATTCAGATATTTAAAAGGAACTATAGACTATGGTTTATGGTATCCTAACTCAGAGAATATACAACTTCATGTGTATACTGATGCTGATTGGGCAAGTTGTGTTGATGATGGAAAGAGTACATCAGGAGGAGCATTATTTCTTGGAGATAGATTGGTCACTTGGACAAGCAAAAAGAAGAATTGTATCTCTCAGTCAATAGTAGAAGCCGAGTATGTTGTAGTAGCATTGAATTGTTCAACAATTTTTTGGATCAAACAGATGATTAGAGAATTTGGTATTCAGATTAATTATCCTATTTTTATTCACTGTGACAAAAATAGTACTATCAATATGTCAAAGAACCCTGTGATGCATGCAAAGACAAAACACATTGAGATCAAATACCATTTTCTAAGAGAAAAAGTTGCAAACAGAGAAGTAAATCTGGATTATGTGAGCACTAAAGAACAATTAGCAGATATTTTTACAAAGTCATTATCAAAAGATACTTTTGAGTATCTCGGGGAGAAGCTGGGATTAATTCCCTTTCCTGAGTCTGATTAGAATTTGCAGCAAGAACATCAGTCCTTGGTGACTGATGAATGGTTGATTACTCTACTTTTGGATTAGTACCTGTGCCTAATGGTGTTTAACACCCTTTGCCATTGATGTCAAAGGGGGAGTATTAGTAAGGGGGAGCATATACTCTAGGGGAGTATACAGTTTGAAGAGCAACAACAGTGAAGAAGAACTTTTGATGAGGATATTGAGAAGATTGTAAAAAGAAGGAAGACACTTTGAGTTGATGATATCATATGTTGCCATCAATGTCAAAGTGGGAGATTGTTGGAGATTTGCTTCTGTGCAAATAATGTATTGTATGTTTTTCATTGATGACAACATATAATATACAACAGTGTTCTATACGGAATTATCAGTACAGATTTTCTGGAGCTATACATGTTTATTTACATGGTGTATACATGTTCTAGATGCTATGTGCATTCACGCCAAGTTAGATATGAAGTTTCAGTTGAGTTATGTTAATCAGTTATGACAGCTACAGAGACTGAAGACTATCTATGAAGAGTCGACGTAATTACATTATTTCTTGAGTTGCGCCTATCTTTGGGATATGCGTGTTTGTATTCACGTTGAGTTATGGGTTAAAGATAATTATCTAAAGGCGCCAAACATGTTCTATCAAAATCGTGAAGTTGGAGTTAATTTGGTGGAGCCGACTTTGTGAAGCGTCACGTCTATTCAGTTTGGGTTGTGTGATTCTAATCAGGTTGCGTGATTAATGTGGCTGACTAAAGAAGTACTGAAGCGACTCCTAAAGCCGACGAAGTTCACATCCTTTGGAGAAGATACTTATAGTAGTTCATTTGATGAACGCTAAGTGTGAATGATAAGAAAAGAGATAGAAAAAGTACATAATAGAATGTCCATTGTTTTGGGACAGTAAAGACATTTCATTCATCAAGAAAAGATCTATGTGAAGAAGAAGTGGAAGTATACAATACACTGGAACTGATCAAGATAGCAGATCTACTCAAACAGTTCATCTATCAGATATAGTGTATATCTGTTCTACTGAAGGTTGCAGCCTTCATCATTTTAGCAGTGAGCTTTTGGACAGTGAGTCCTCACCCCTAATAGGGTTACTTGTAAAAGACTCCTAACAGGGTCCAACCTTTAACCAGGTCTCTGTACTTATTGCATTGTAAAGAACAAATCCTAACATGGTTGCAAGATCTCCTAACAAGGATAATTATACTCAAGTACAGTTCTTTGTGGGTGCTAATTCCCACCAGGGTTTTTACCTATTTGGTTTCCCCGTAACCAAAATTGTTGTGTTCTCTATTGTGTTATCTGAATGTGCATTTGCTTTATGTTAATTGATATCTAAGTAAAGAAAAAAATTAAAGTGGCTGATAACTGATTCACCCCCCAACCCCCCCCCTCTCAGTTATCCTTTGGGACTATTCCAACAGAAATTAATTGCATCATTTTTCCCCATAAGGAACATTGTTAAAAAATAAAAAAAATTTCACTAGCATATTTATTTCTCTCCCATAATGAACTTTGGTAAGAATAATGGAAGTTAAGTGCAAAGTTCCTAAAAGTGATCATAGGCAAGGGGCTTTGTATTAAGGTATCAACAAGTTGTGTTGCAATACAAAAAATGTGCAAGTTCAATTGAAACTCGTTGAACCAACTTGCAATGTAGTGGTCCTAGATGTTAATGTTCTTAGTTCTACTATGAAATATTAGATTCTTACTCAACTAAATAGTACTCTGAATGTCACAATACAACACTATGAGAGCATCTTACAATAGTTTCAAGTATCACAACATTCTCCTCAACCAAACAACCTAGAAGCCAATATTAGTTGTAGCTTTGTATTCAACCTCTGTCTAGTAGAAAGAGATATAGTGAGTTATTTATTTAATTTATAATAAATGACTGCAAAACCAAGAGTGAAAGTATATCTGGAAATAGATTTTCAATCATCAATAGAAATTTCCCAATCTGAATTAGTAAGTCCAACCAATTTACTCTCCTTTAAATTTTGAAAATGAAGACCATACTACAATGTCCCTCAAAGATACTTGAGAAACCTCTTAGAAATACTCTAACATGTCTCCTTAAGTTCTAACATGAACCTAGACATTGAGCTTTTGACTCAGAGGTTATATTCTAGTGATGGTTAAATAGAGAAACCAACTTATCATATTTAGAGAAAGGGAATCATAGGAGAAGAATAATCAAAAGTGGACAAATTAAGTTCAACTTCCATAGGTGTGGCCATAGGATTTCAATCTTCCATATGAAAGCTTGAAGAAGATCTAAAATATACTTTTATTTTGATAAATTTATACATTCTATCGGGATTCAAATATGTAGTGTCCTTGTTTTCTTGAGTTCTCCTTTTAGTGTGAAATATTAGTTGTTTTTGATACATTGTAAATATATAATCAATCCAAGAAATATTAAGTGGGCCCCTATTTTCAAGATGTATTTTTCTAAATTATGTTGTTTTCACCCCCATACTTTAGTTAACCCTCTAAGTAGCTAGAGTCAAAAATAGGCAAAGTGTTTGCTCTAGTTTCCTAGTAAACTTTGATTCCTCCTAGGACTTGAAACATTAGGTTCCAAGTCCAAGCTTCATCCATCCTTTTGATCCTCACTACCTCAATTTCCCACTTTCTATTGTGCTGTTTTCAACCTTATAGTTCATTAAATCTTTAAGTTGGTAGAGTCCAAAATTGGCTAAGTATAAGGGTTTTCTCTAGTTTCCTAATGGTCTTAGGATTCCCCTTGGAACTTGGAACCTTAGTTTCCAATTTTTGGTTTCCTCTCACTTTTTGGTCCCCTCTTGCGTCTATCTTCGACTTCCTCATTGACTTCAAGCCTCAATATGGATTTGGAACCTAACCCTCCACACTCAGGGTTCTTCTCTTTATAGTTTCTTATCACCTCACATTTACCGTAGCACCTTGGGTCTCAATGAGAACCTAGAACCTAAGGTTCCAAGTTCCAATTTCCCCTCAAACTCAAACTCCTAGTAGTAATTCTTTATCCATGTTAGACTTCACATCTTGATTGGAAATCAGAATATGTGGGTTCTAGTTCTCATTTCCCATCTATTTCCAATCCCTACCAAGTATCCATCTTTGATCTTTGATACAAATGCCTCTATTTGTGCTTGAAGAACATGGCTTACAGGGGTCATTAGTATCCATACCTCCTACCATAGTGGTTTCCCCAACCTCTGTTTTAGCACAACAGACAAATTCTTTGTCGTCTGGTTATAATGAGAAGATTGATGAAATTTCATCCGCAGGTAATATGTGGAATGTTGGTTCAGACGACTCTTCACCATCAATCCATAGGATTTGTGATGTTGGAAATATACACAATGTTCTAAACAATTCATCAGATTATCAAATTGATCATGGCACTATGCCATCTAATACCGCTGCCAATGATGTAGCACACGATGCAAAGGTGAATAGATTAACTGAAAGACAGTCTAATATGCGCGTGTTTAATACAGAATGCGCTTCAAAATTTATGTCGCCTTGTCCCATGGTGAATGATGTGTGGGTTGGTTATCAGCCTCCTCCCAATACAACAAGTGGAGAATAGTTGGAATCAAATGTAGGTCATCATTCTTCCATCGTAGGTCATTTCTCTCCCCACACGCACAAACATAGGACAAATGTATTTCTCAGGGCAATCCTCTGCCTCCTGCGCAAACTCCTATCACATCCCATGTTGAAAAGAGACTATCCCTTCTAGAAATGAAGGTCCTTGACAACTCCCTTTCTTCGCAGTCTTAGCATCGATGAGAAGCATACTCACATAGAGCCTGTCATGGATTTTGGACAAAGAACAGAAGATTTTAGTTGTAATTTAAAGACTGGAAATTATGACAAAACCTTTCCTTTCCAAACTTAAAATAAATTGCAGGGGATACAGAATAAAAATAATGCTAATTCAAGCAGCAATCAAGGATTGAGGAGGTCTTCCCGGCAAAGATGAATTCCTTCAAAATTTTCAGACCATGAATTGTTATTCGCTGAAGAGGTAGAGCCTGAATTGTTGATCTCTATGAAAGTTGAACCGGCTAATTATAAAGTCGCTTGTCAGAGAAGCGATAATGATAAATAAATGGTCACCATGAACGAAGAAATGAGCTTACTTGCAGCTAATAACACCTGGGATTTGGTCTCTCTTCCACCAAATCGAATACCACTTAAGAACAAGTGGGTATATAAATTGAAAGATGAAGATAGAGGTCAAAAATGCTACAAAGCTAGATTACTGGTAAAAGGGGATGATCAGCAAAAGGGGGTCGATTTTACTAAGATTTTCTCTCCGGTTGTGAAGATGACTACAATCCGAACAGTATTGGGATTGGCAGTTGTATGGGATCTTGAGTTGGAGCAGCTTGGTGTGAAGACTCCATTCTTACATGGTGATATAGATGAAGAGTTGTATATGGAGCAGCCTCAAGGATTCATCAAGAAGGGACAAGGGCATCTTTATTGCAGACTCAAGAGAAGTTTGTATGGGCTCAAACAAGCCTTGAGACAATGGTATTTAAAATTTGATTGATTCATGATTGCTCACAATTTTATGAGATGTAAATCTAATCCATGCATTTATTATAAGAAACTTCCTAATGGTGAGTTCGTCATTCTTCTTCTCTACGTTGATGACATGTTGATAGCTAGTACTAGTCCTAAGATTGTTGGTGGGCTAAAAGCTCATTTGGCAAGCACATTTTCTATGAAGGACTTGGGGGCAGCCAAGAAGATTCTTGGCATGACGATCACCGAGGATAGAAGTAAGGAGATCACTTTATCATAAATAGACTACATTGATAAAGTAGTTGAAAGATTTGGTATGACTGATGCAAAAGTTGTTTCTACTCCCCTCACTTCTCATTTTAACTTATCTTCTTATTTGTGTCCACAAACACAAGAGGACAAGGATTTTAGGGAAGGAGTTCCTTACAAATTAGAAATTGGTAGCATTGTGTATGCTATGGTTTCTACACATCCCAACATTGCTCATGTGGTGGGAGTTGTGAGTAGATTCATGAGCAATCCCAGGAAGACTCATTAGGAAACTATTAAATGGATTTTTAAATATCTTTAGGGCACTTTTTATTATTGTCTACGGTTTAGTAGCAATAGTGTAAAACTACAGGGATTTACTGATTTTGATCTTGCTGGAGAATTAGATAAAAGAAGGTCTACTACCGGTTATACATTCATGTTTTTTGGGGATGGCATCAGTTAGGCCTCAAGGATGCAACACTCCATTGCTCTTTCTTCGGCTGAAGCTAAATATTTGGCACTTTCTAAAGGTGCTAGGGAGATGATTTGGTTACAACGATTGTTTAGTGATTTGAAATATCAGCAAAGTGATTATGTTCTTTTTGTGACTGTCATAGTGCCATTTTTATGGCTCACAATCACTCATCTCAGCGTTATTCAAAACATGTTGACATTTATGCTCATTTTGTCCAACATATGGTTGAAGATGGCAGATTGAAGGTTGTTAAAATTGACACAAAGGTCAATCCAACGTATATTTTGAGCAAGGTTGTACCCAAGGAGAAGTTTGAATGTGCTAGGACTTCTCTTGGGCTTGTAAAGAAGAGGCAAATCAGCAGAATGACCAGGGGAATGTTTGATCAGTAGTAGCATCCATTAGCCATCATGTGGGAGATTGTAAAGTTGAAGGCCGACGGTCTCTATTATTTCCCTCCAAGTGTTGGTTGTTGGGCTTCCTGTTTATCAAACAACCTATTTATATTATTGTTGTTGTTGTTGTATTACTATGTAATCTTGTTTTGGACAATTAATATAATTCCTCTACTCAGTGTGGATGTAGGCAATTTTATCGAACCACGATAAATCTTGTGTTCTCCATTTTTGTTTATTGTTTGTATCCTTCAATTATGTTTTTATCTTCATTTCTTTGAACTCAACAGTTGTATGCATCCAAAGTCACCATTAATTGCTTTGATATGAGTTTTAAACACATATATGGAATCCCAACAGTCATAGGATTCCAAGAAACTTCAAACTGTAGATTTTTTAGAGAATAAAATAATAAATAGAGTTACAAATATTCAAAAACTACAAAATTAGGAACCCAAACTTGGTGGGGCCATAACTTTCTACTCAGCGCTAGAAATTCAAAATCATTCATAACGTTGGAAAGGTATTGAAGAGATCTAAGGAACCAATGATACTTCTAACCACAAATTTGTTAGAATTCATCGAATTCATAAGTCAATATCACCTGCAGCAAAATAACCTGTCACAAAGAAAAGAAATGGAGACACAACTCAGAATGTCCAGGAAATATGAAATATCATTGAGAGAAGGAATTGAGGCAATTCCTGAGAGTGATTCAATAATTACAAAATGATCAATCCTTATAAAGGAGATCAAAAGCCTAAGAAGGGTAGAAACCTAGGTTGCATGAATAATTAATAAAAGAATCAATTATTGCATGCCTAAAGTTTAGCTTAAGTGAACTAGAGATAAAAAGTGATTTTAATAATTAAATCAATAATGATTTAATTAATAAGTGAAAGGTGCCTTAATAATTAAATCAATAACGATTTAATTAATAAGTGAAAATATATTTTTAACTCTAACACCCCCTTAAGATAAACTTAGGGAGAAGGTAAAAACCTAGAAACAACTACTGAAAGCAAGAAAGATGGGTCTCGAAAACATGGCCTGATGAGGTACCCAAGTACAAAAAATCTCTATAAAGAGGAGAAAAGGAGAAAACCCAATGGAAAAAACCCCTCTCCGAAAAGAGATGAATCCTAGTGAAGGACTGAAGAAGCCTCCAAACTAGAAAATGTCCTAGAAAATAGGAACAAAGAAAGAATAAGAAAGAACATGAACATGTAGAACACCTTTGAAGCATGAAATTGCAAACACTATCAAAGAAATGCTCTGTATGAGTGCCCTCAAATGACACTACTTGAATCTAGATGGAAAACAAGGCAAATATTGAAACTCTTAGATACAGATGGCAAAAATGCCAAGTTTGAAGCCTCCAAAATAGGAATGAAAGAAGAGTGTTCATATGGTAAATGGTCCATCTCACCAAAATGCATAGGTACCAGCCACTGCATCCACCTAGTATATAGGAACAAAAACTGAAAACATAGCTCACTCCATCGAACCAAGGAAGCATATAGAACCAACAGGAAATACCCCCCCCATAATGCTGATAGGGAGAGGTATAACAAATACACTAAGAGACTGCCAAGAATAACTACAAGATGAAGAACGTAAAAGCACAAATAAAGTATGTGTTAAGGATGATCAGTCATTGACGCACATGAGGCTAATTTCATGGAAGGAACACTCACTTGACAAAGGTTTAGCAATCCCCCATGGCACTTTATAATATAGTGCGAGTACAATCAAGCACAAAATGTGCAAGATCCCAAACATGCATGATGACACTTTATCTTAGTGCATTTGCAAAAAAGCTACAGAAAAATATGTATATAATATTTAGGAATGACTGAAATCTAAAGAAACATATGTAACTTCTCTCAAGGAGTCATCTCATGCACAAAAAATGATCCCAGGACCTGAAACATCCAAGATATCAACCAGATTGCAAAAATGAAAAAAACTGAATAGAAAATACGTGGAGCATATTCTGGTAATGAGACCCATACAAGAAGGAGAACAAAACCTGCTTTCTGACGCCATGCAGAAGTCAAAAAATAGAGTTTGGAGGAGCAAGATATAGTGACCAGAGCGCAAAATGGAACCTTGACTTTAACGGGAAAAATACCCTACAAGATGGAAAATTTAGATAACCAAACCTAAAAAATCAAATCGGTCTCAGAACCAGCTTTCTGTCGATATCTCATTTGGCAAAAAATGCCTCTGTTTGCTCAAGTTATAAACAAAAAACCATCATGAGGTAAAAAAGCAACTAAACCTCAAGAGACCTCAGCCAAAAATGGCGGAGCCCTGCTAAATTAGCGATGTCTCCAAATTCTAGACTGCCTCCAGATTTTCTACCAAATTTGGCAGAAAAAAAATATTATTTTTTTAATGGAAAAAATAATAAAAAAATAGGAATTGTTTTTTTAAGAAAAAAAACAATTAAAAAAAATATGCATATATTTTTTTTTATGAAAAAAAAATATTAAAAAAAAAATAGGGCCACCTAAGGCCAGCGTGACACTCATGGGGCCCGCGGCCTTTGGGCTTGCGCGACACCCTAGGGGCCCGCGACCTTGGGGCTAGCACGACTCCCATGGGGCCCGCGGCCTTGGGACCTGCGAGTACCCTTGGGGCCCGTGGCCTCGGGGCCTGCGTGGCTCTGTGGGGCCCGCGACCTTGGGGCCTGCGAGTGCCAAAATAAAATTCTTTTTTTTCAAAAAATCTGAATTTTGGATTTTTAATTTTTTAATTTTTTTTTCTTGCTTCTATCTCAATTTTCATGCCTAGAAAATGGGCATGTTCAAATTTTTTTTCCTTAGATGGCAACTTTGCCCAAATATGATGTGCCTTATATGGAAATAGGGGTTTTTAGGCCTTTTGAGCATATTTGTGATGTCCGTTTGTGCTCAAAGTGCTCCAAATAACAAATCCCCTCCATATCTAAAGAAGAACCTCAGAAAAATTGAAAAGCTTGATGCTCCAGAAAATCTTCAAAAAATCTAAGAATGGGCTACTCCAGCAAGGCTCTGATACCATGTTAGAATTTATCGAATTCATAAGCCAAGCTCACCTGCAACAAAATAACCTGTCACAAAGCAAAGAAATGGAGACACAACCTCAGAATGTCCAAGAAATATGGAATATCATTGAGAGAAGGAATTGAGGTAATTTCCGAGAGTGATTCAATAATTACAAAGTGATCAATCCTTATAAAGGAGATCAAAACCCTAAGAAGGGTTGAAACCTAGGTTGCATGAATAATTAATAAACGAATCAATTCTTGCATGCCTAAAGTTTAGCTTAAGTGAACTAGAGATAAAAAAGTGACTTTAATAATTAAATCAATAATGATTTAATTAATAAGTGAAAGGTGCCTTAATAATTAAATCAATAATGATTTAATTAATAAGTGAAAATGTCTTTTTAACTCTATCAAAATTCTGCTTTGAAGACCTCAAAATTTTTTGATTAGTAAGATGTAGAAAATATTGAGAAATTAGATTTATAGATTTCCCATCTCTGCTCGCTATATTAGATCTTTGATGGTTTTGGATTGCCCCCGAATGGCTCTAGACCATCCTTACATTGTTCTAGGTATTTTTTGTCATGCTTTATACATCTTCTCCAGATAGCTCTCAACACACAGTAGATTTTTCTCATATTGCTTTGGACTATTCTCAACACACTCTAAACCATATTCTTAAATGTAGCACACTTAATGAGATTTATTGATAACGAATATTTATATAATATTTAGATAGTTTAATATTTTCTAAAATAACTTTTGTGTAATAAAGGAAAAGACTTGGAAGCATAAAATAAAAATAAAATCCTATCTAACCACCTTGATGCAAACCTTAAATAGATGTTGATTCACTTATTGAAATGTAACACCTTGATTGTTTGTGGAATTATTTTGACAACATGATTTGCATTAAGTGTGATTGTATATCAAAATGAGGAAGGAATAACTATATTTATAAACTTTTTGAGGAAAAATCAATTAGGATATTAGGTTGAGAATCATTTCAAACTATGGATTTGGGTAAAAATAAATTATTTAATTTTTTTGGTATAATTAAGACATTTCACCTTGGTTATTTCTCACCTGGGTATTAATTACACCTTACTTAAGCTTGCTTAGGGAATTTCATAGGAGTAGTTGGAACATTTCCATTTTATGTGGATTTATCATTATCATATCCATTTATAGTGGATGGACTTTTCCACCTTAGGTGGGTGATCTACCTTTTGTGGACTTATCACTCTCCACCTTTGTTGCACAAACTTTATTGCACATTGGAGGATGATCCACCTATGGTGGACATGTGATTCCACTTTGGATGGGTGATAAGTTGTCTCTTGATTATCATGTAATGAGACAACGACACTTTTCATTATCTCATTTGCTCCTTTGTACTCGCCTTGGCTATATAACCAAGGGGTCTCTTGTGTAATATTCATTGTAATTATTGTATTGCATTCTTGACCTGAGAATATTTTATTCTTGTCATATTCATTCTCTCATGTTATTGTGCTTTCCATTGCCTATAGATCTTGGGTGGCTACCTTCATAGCCAAATCTTACAAATTGAGTTGATGAAGAATAAGTTTCCATTTGAAGGTAAAGTCGACTTGAAGTATTAAAAAAAAAGGATAATTAGCTCTTTAATTAAGTGAATAAATAGATTAAAAAATAAATTATAATGATGTTAAACAATTATGTGGACTATTCTTGATTAAACTCTATATATTTTGTTCCATGTTACTACTAATATAAATTGTCCTAGCTTTGGCATTTTATCGATAAAAAAATGATGTTAATAAATTATGATAAATGTGATTATTAATTGATACTATGGTAAACTAAGATGATTAAGGGTGATCCCACAATAGTGGGTTACACTTTTTGGGAGGAAGGATTTCACCCCGAAAAGCGTGGCCCACGAAAAAAAGCATACTTTCGATTGGAACAAGATAAAACTTTCGATCAGAAATGAGTAACTTACGATCGAAAGTACCAAAAATGGGTACTTTTGATCGTAAGTTACTTTCGATCGAAAGTATTTTTTTTACTTTTGATCGAGAGTAGGTAAGTACTTTTGATCGAGAGTAGGTTAGGTATTTTTTAGCGGCATTTAACAACCCGCTGAAACAGTCATTTTCACTGTTTTGGCTGGGTTGAAACTGTGGGGCTTCCGATTTTCTGAACATCAACAAACATGTTTTTGGCATTTCTATTTGCATTTTTTAATTGTTTTTTAATATATACTGTTTGTATATATATATATATATATATATATATATATATATGCATTGAATGTGCGCACACAC
>MU225553.1:6209538-6233264 GCA_018584345.1 Thuja plicata | reverse complement strand
CTTAATGCAATAACATCCTCAATTAATTAATAACCATCGAATTGAATAATTTACAAAGAGGGAATCCTTATAAAAGGATACCGAAACCCTAAACGGGAAACCCTAAAGGGAAAATCTAGGTTGCATAATAATAATTAATAAAAGAATTAATTATTAAATGCCTAAAGTTTAGCTTAAGTAAAAGAGAGATAATAAGTGACTTAATAATTAAATCAATATGATTTAATTAATAAGTGGAATCACTTTATTACTCTAACAGCAATATCTTTGCATGTGGGATATCATTTAATCGAGGCTCTATCTTTTATATTGATTGATCGCCAATTTGGAGTTGTGCCAAATAGAATATGAATATGCTCCCATTATTTTGTAATCCACCCATCCCAAACTGAGAATAAGTGATCACACTTAATAGCAGATAGATTGTCCTTTGTTATCTCTTCTCTCATATTGAGAGCTCTAACTATTTTGTTATAATTTTGATTGGTGTGACTATTTTTCTGAAAATTCTTTTATTTGTTTCCCACCATATAGCCTAAACGACTGCAACAAGAACATACTTTCATAAGTAGGAGAAGGTTGATTTTGTACATGTCAGGGACCATGTTTCAAATAGATACCATAGTTTATTTGGTAGTGGAAATGATAGGCTCATCTTTTTAATGACATACATGATTTGCAAAATCATAGTTGAGAAGAAGATGGTCCACTGATTTGAACTATTTCTCACAAAGCACACACTTGAACGGTTCATCAATCCCCAATTTGGAGAGTTTGTCACTAGTTAAAATCTTATTTTGGAGAGCTAACCATGCAAAACACCTTGCTTTGGGAAGAACAAAGGAGTTCCAACAAGAGAAATGGGTGCTCCCACAATAGTGTGTCCCACTTTTTTGAACATCCTGATTTTTGCTGAAATTGCACATTTTTAAGAAAATATAATGATTTAAGCCTTGAGAGGTCTCATTTGAAGGAGTAAATTCAAAATGGTTAGATAAAAGCCTCTTGGATCAAAATCCCTTTGGTATTATTTCTCTACTCCTCACTCACACCTATAATCGAGTCTCCTTTGAACCCATCAAAATGCTGACAAAAAATCACTTTGACATTAAATTTTTGTGGGATCAAATAAATTTATTTGAAAAACCCAAATATAGGATGATAGTACTCTGAGAGAGCTTTCCAATGATTATGAGTTTTACATATATTGATTTTATTAATACTTTTGTTTTTAAGTTTTACTAAACATAGGTTGTCTGACCATTTAGCGACTTCTTTGTTCGACACTTCTGGAAAAATAGTAAATTAGGAAAAAAAAATTATGAAAAATATCTAGGAAATAGGTATTTATGTTACCTTTCTATCAAAAAATAATAAATGAATTTTGATATATAGAGATAGAGTTAGAGTGATCAAAGTGAACCTATGCCCAAATTATAATTAATGTCACTACATAACTCAATAAAATATTAAATATTCAACCAAATTAAATGAAACCAAATGGATTCCCTAGATATTTGTGTTACAAACCTAAATTCAAAATAATTATGTTCTTATCATTTTTATAAAAAAAGTTATGTTGATCAAAGTGAGTGTCACTCCTGAAAAATCCTGATTTTTCACAAAAATAATTTTTGAAGGAGAAGGAAAAATGGATACAAATAAATTCCATTTTAAATATATATATATATATATATATTTATAAACTAGAAATAAAATGCTAAAATTCACTAGTTTACATCATCTTCAAATTCTTAATTGTTTAATGACAATATATGTTTGAAAGTGAAGTTTTTATTTAGAATGTTCATTTCAGTATCAAAGTTGGCCAAAAAGTGGGACACAGTTTTGTGGGATCACCCAAATAGGATCTACTCTTTATTTTTTTGTTCTCTATATGTTGTAATGCTATGTACCCTTCCTTTATTGTATATTTTCCCTCCTTGGATGGAACCCACATTACTTTGTTCTTTTGATTTGACATGTAAATAGTACAATGATGGAAAATAGATAAAAGGAGGGAGGATTGTTGATCATTGATGAGAAATAGCTCTGGATCTTTCAATATTACTTTCCTTGAGTATATCTCTATGGATAAAATATAATCCACAAGATTGGGGCCCGAAATGTTGATGGTGATGTTCATAATTTATGCACTTTGATCCATTTTAGCTAAGGGTGGCAGACCATTCCATGAGTATGTTCAGAACTTGATATTTAATCCATCATTTACTTCCCGAGAAATGTAGTTAGTAATCAGTTGTCTTGAATTAAGCATGAAGTTCCAAACCGCTGATCCTTTAGGAGGATCTACCACAGTCAAAATACGTGAGGGATTTTGGTCATCCAAGTACTTCTATTGCATAATTTGACACCATTTTGTAGAAGGATTGGTATACATCTGCCAAATCAGTTTTCCTCCAAAAGATTTGTTTCTATGAGTTAAATTGTGAAGACCAACACCACCATGTGACTTGTAGTGCCCACTCTTTAGTAGATTTTAGTTTTTTTGTTAAACTCTTTTTGGCCACTTGCATGTGTGCATCGACTACTCTAGTTTCTATTGCAGTTGATATTGTATGAATTTTTACTATATTTCAGTTAGTAAGAACCATGGATTTGCGTGATTTGATATTATTATAGTTAGACTTATGATCAATTTTATCATGTTTATCTCATGTTATGATTACATTTATGGTTATGGATTACTGACAATCCTGACACCCTATTTATATGCACATGGATCATATGTATGCTTTTACTTTGTGTATAATGTGATTTTATGGTATGAGATGGGGTCGTAGTTACTTGTGTGCAAGAGCCACACGACCTACCGTTCTCAATCATTGCTTGCTATATATTATATGTATGCGGGTGAACCCACAATAGTGGGCTACACTTTTTCGGAGGAAGGAATTTGCCCCAAAAAGTGCGACTCAAGAAAAATTAAAAATTGCTTTCGATTGGAATCAACAAATACTTTCGATTGTAAGTAACTTACGATTGAAAGTACCAAAAAGTGGTACTTTCGATCGAAATTAAGTTAGTAATTTTGATCGAAAGTAATTACTTACTTTCTATCAAAATTCATTTAGGGTTTTATTTGGTGGAGTTTTTAACCAGCCAAAACAATCATTTTCACTGTTTCGGCTAGGTTGAAAGTAGCGTAAGGGGCTTCCAAAATTTTGAACATCATTTTCAATAGGTAGTTTTGGTGTTGTTTAGGGTTGGATTAGGAGTTTGTGTGAGTGGTAGAATAAGTTCCAAAAGGTTGGAAGCAATGTTAGTTTAACTTCAAGTTTGTAAGGGCTTTAGTGCTCATTAGGGGTTTTGGGTCTTTTGACTTCAAATTGTGGAAAAGTTGCCATTTCAGTGTAACATGGGATAGAGGTATGTTTTAGGACCCTACATATCCTATTTAGGGTCCTAGGAGTCAACATTAATCATTGAGTTGACATAGAAAGTCAAAATGCTTCAAAATGCAAAAAGTTGCTAGCAACTTTTGCAAGAAATGAAAAAATATGGTTAAACTAAATTGTAACTAACCATGCTCGGTATATGAGAATGGAATTGATGTTTGGACAAGGTTAATGAGATTTTGGATTGAGACACTTATTTCTGACACCATTGTATGGATGTTTGTATCCTCATTTGCATAATTTACACTGTGTCTTTGCTTCTGTACAATCCTGTACGGATTGGCATAGGTGATCGGGCTCCATGTTTGTGTAGTGTTTCCTTTCAGCTTTCATATGCAATAGGTAGTTTGATTTGAACTTTAGTAGAATTTAAGTTGTACATTTTTTAAGGTCACTAGTCTGACAGAGACATAAATAGTGTTACCTTGTTAGAAATGGCTCTAACCTAGTTTTCCTCCAATGGATGTGTCTGAAACCATGGGAAAATTAGGGTTAGGGTTTGTAGATAGGTTTGTAGGTTTATTTTTGGTTGTCTCTTTGGATTTCATAGGCCAAAGATGAAGCCCTATGGCTGACTGGTGAAACCAGGTGAGCAAGGACAGGGAGAAGATCGAATTTGTATGAGCACCCAAGACCTTTTGGAGAAGCCTTAGTGGCATTTCTAGATGCACCATACATTCTCCTAAAAGGATTCAATGGTGGTTAGAGGTGAATTAGTGATTGGATACAAGTTTTACAATTGTTCATGTTCACTGGTCCAGAGGCCTAATTAATAGGCTATAATCTAGGGCCTGTGAGAAAGTAGGGTTTTGGATGCCTTAAGAAGTCATGGTTTTGGATTCTGATAGGGTTGAATGATATCTTGAATATTTTCAAGTTTATTTGTGAGGTCGTTTAGGGATTTTGGAAGCAATAGGCCAAAATCGGTGAAAATAGACATACAAGGAGTTGAGCAATTATCCCTCCTAGTGAGTTAAAGACCAATTGGATTGGTGAAGCATCTTGGAGAGTTTGGATGGATGAAGAATGACTAAGAAGGGGTCAAGAAGTGTATGGAGAGTCTCGATAAGTGTGTGGGAAGATCCTAGGCAGAGGATTGGCAATCTAGGTGGAGTTGTAGAGAAGGAAGCTAAGCTTTTGGTTAACTAGTTGGACTAGTTGAGCTTACAAATCTTGGAGTCTTCCAAGAACCAACTATACCTTGGAGGAGAAGTTGGTGGAGAAGGTCTTGGAGATCTTAATTGGTGGAAAATCCAACAAAGAACAACCATTGGATGGTTGGTTCGGTCAAACAAGCACCTAGGAGAGAGGAAAGGTTCTAGATTGTCAAACCCTCTGCATCAGAGTGGTATCAGAGTTGGAATAGCTTAGAGATTGTGTATGTCTAAAGGGGAGGAGAGTCAAGAGATTCAAGAGGTTGAAAACATGCCTCATAAGGAAATGAGTAGGGATGCCATAGTAAAATTAGTTCAAGGCCTCTTGGAGAAGGCTCATGTGTCCCAGACAAAAAGAAAAAAGAAGATCATTGAATGGGGAGATGAAAGTGACGGGGTTGATGATAGTCAAACTGAGGAGTCATCCAACAAGGGAAAAGAACCTAAGATAGACAAGGAGAAAAAGGTATTCTTAGATGCCTTCAAATATTTAAACAAGGATAGCATGGAACACATACCATACTATTGTGGTAGTTTGAATGGAGAGGAGTTGTTGGATTAGCTAGAGGCCATAGATAATCAATTTGATTACAAGGAGGTAGCAGAGGAGAAGAGAGTTAGCTATGCTAAGGCTAGACTCAAAGGATCTACATTGGTGTGGTGGAACATGATGCGGGATGAAAGAGTGAATAGTGGGAAGAAAAAGATTGTTTCTTGGGAGAGAATGAAAATCAGGTGAGGGCACAATTCTTGCCCACTAATTATGAAATACAAATATATCAAAAGTTGCAGAACTTAAGATAGAAGGAGATGGCAGTGAGTGCATACACAGAGGAGGTCCATAAACTTAGCCTAAGGGCTAGGAGATAAGAAGATGAAATGGAGAAGGTAGCAAGGTACCTGAATGGGTTAAGACAGGGAATTCAAGATGAGATTAACATGATGGCACCAGATAGTATGCACAAATGCTTTCAATTGTCTTTGAGAGAAGAGGATAAAGCAAGAAGAATAAATGACTTCCATCAAAGAGGAAGAGGTGGCAGCAATAATAGAGGTTTTCAGAGAGGTAGGGGTAACTTTGGTAGAGGAAAAAACCCTAGTAGACAAGAAGACAGCCATTACATGGATAGTAGTGGAGAAAACCAATATAGAGCATCTTTCCAAAGGGGAGGATACAGAGGTAGAGGATCACCAAGAGGTAGATTCCAACCCCAAGGGAGATCTAATTCAGTTTTCACTGGTAGGTGTTATAATTGCAACCAAGTGGGTCACACAATGGGCATGTGTCCAAAGAAGGCTTCCTCATCTTTAGTGGGGGATAGAAGGAATCAGTTAGTTCAAGAAGATGACACTCAAAGTGTTACTTCTCCCATTTCCAAGGTAGGGCTAGTACTAGATGGAGAAAACTTGATGTTAAGGAGAACCTTATTGAAGGTACCTAACACCATAGAGCCACCCCAAAGAAAGAACTTATTCAAGATAACTTGTAGGTCTCATGGGAAGATTTGCAAGGTTATAGTGGACTCTGGATCCATTGAGAATATAGTATCCAATGAGATGGTGGAGAAATTGAAGTTGAGAAGGATACCTCATACCACACCTTACAAGGTTTCATGGTTGAACAAGGGTCAAAAAATAGTGGTAGATGAGCAGACTATGGTTGAGTTTGAGATTGGGAAATATAAGGACAAGGTCCTATGTGACATACTGCCTATGGATGCATGCCATCTACTCCTAGGATGTCCATGGCAGTATGATGTCAAAGCAGTACATGATGGAGAGAAGGCAATTATGTTATCACCAAGCTAGGAAAGAAATTCCAAATGGATCCATTGCAAGAATCCAATGAAGAGAAGCATGTGGGGAAAAGTGTGATGTTATTGAGTGGGAAAGAGTTTTTAAAGGCCATGAAGAAGGAGAAAGGAGTATGTTGTGCAGTAGTGATCAAACCAAAGGAGGAGACTAAGAAGAAAGTCTATTTTCCGTGACCAGAGATACAAGATTTGTTGGAGAAGTATCATGACATAGTAGAAAATGGATTTCCAAGTGCCTTACCACCTATGAGGGATGTGAGTCATCAGATTGACCTTATTCCTAGAGAAAATTCGCCAAACAAGGCTGCATATAAGATGACACCAAGCCAAAATGCAGAGATAGCAAAATAGATCCAAGATTTGTTGGATAAGGGGTTGATAAGGAAGAGTTTGAGCCCATGTGTTGTGCCAACAGTACTTGCACCTAAGAAGGATGACAAATGGAGGATGTGTATAGAATCCAGGGCTATAAACAAGATCACAATTAGATATAGGTTCCCAATGCCCCAGATAGAAGACTTGATGGATAATCTTGGAGGATCTTGTTACTTTTCTAAAGTGGAATTGAAGTCAGGATATCATCAGATAAGGGTGAGGCCAAGTGATGAGTGTAAAATAGCTTTTAAGACCAATGAGGGTCTATATGAGTGTCTAGTAATGCCCTTTGGCCTAAGTAATACACCTAGCACATTCATGAGGCTCATGAATGAAGTGCTGGCAGAATTTATTGGTAAGTTTGCAATAGTTTACCTTGATATTTTGATATTTAGCAGGTCCAAGGAGGAGAACATGAAGCATTTGGAGATGGTCTTAAGAAAGCTACCTCAAGAGAAGTTGATGATAAATCAAGAAAAGTGTGAGTTTCTCAAAACTGAACTAGTCTACCTTGGTTTTGTGGTTGCTAATGGATGTATGAAAATGGACCTTGATAAAGTTGAGTCCATTTTGGAATGGCCTACACCTAGGTCCATAGGGGATGTTAGGATTTTCCATGGGTTGGCCTCCTAATATAGGAAATTTGTGAGATATTTCAGTCATATATGTGCCCCAATTATGAACACCATAAAAGGTGGAATCAAATGCAAGTTTGAATGGACAGTAGCAATAGACCAGGGGTTTGAGATGTTGAAAAAGAGGATTGCAGAGCTACCTACACTTATATTCCCTAACTTTAATCAACTCTTTGTGGTAGAGTGTGATGCTAGCAAGATGGCTATAGGAGCAGTGCTAAGCCAAGAGGGACACCCCATGGCATTCTTCTCTGAGAAGTTGAATGAGGCAAAAAAAAAGTACTCCACTTAAGATTTGGAGTTATATGCCATGGTACAAGCCTTGAAGAAGTGGAGACACTACCTATTACCTAGGGAGTTTGTGGTCTATACTGATAACCATGCCTTTAAGTTTCCTAAATGGACAAGAAAAACTAAATCAGAGGCATATGAAGTGGGTAGAATCATTACAAGCTTATACTTTTGTTGTTAAGCACAAGAAGGGTGTTAGCAACAAGGTTGCAGATGCTCTTAGTAGAAGAGTACTCACAATCTAGGAGATACAACTACAAAGTGTAGGATTGGATGATTTGAAAGACCACTACAACGAAGACAAAGATTTCAAAGAAGCTTATGAAGCTTGTGTAAATTTTCAGCAGGGGTTCAAGGTGGATTTTAGTGAGTATGTGTTGCAGGAAGGCCTATTGTTCAAAGGTCATCTTATGTGTATACCTCAGTGCTCAATGAGGGAAAACATTGTGAAGGAAAAGCACCAAGGAAGCTTGGGAGGCCACTTTGGAGTGGATAAAACATTGGAGCACGTGCATAGGCATTACTATTGGCCTAAGATGCAGACATATGTGAGGAGATTTGTAGAGCAATGTCAGATTTTTCAGAGGACAAAAGGACAAAGCAGAAATAGTGGGTTGTATCAACCACTATCTATACCCCAAAGGCCTTAGGAGTGCCTTAGTATGGATTTTGTTTTGGGGTTACCAAAGACACCTAGGGGACATGACAATGTATTTGTGGTGGTAGACCGTTTCAGTAAGATGGCACACTTCATTCCATGCAAGCAAAAAAATGGTGCTTCTCAAATTGCAAGACTCTTCTTTAGGGATATTGTAAGAATTTATGGTTTGCCTTTGAATATTGTCAGTGACGGGGATACAAAGTTTGTGGGTCACTTCTGGAGAACTCTTTGGAAGATGCTTGGAACTAATTTGTCTTTCTCCTTAGCCTACCATCCACAATCAGATGGGCAAACAGAAGTGGTGAACAGGTCACTTGGGAATTTGCTGAGGTGTTTGACTAAACAACATGGACAGTCTTGGGATCATATCATAGGGCAGGCAAAATTTGCATACAATGACTCCATTAATAGGAGTACAGGTAAAAGCCCCTTTGAAATAGTTTATGGGGTCAATCCTAGAGGGATTTTGGAGCTGAAGGATCTCAGTTTGAGGGAAAAGAGGAGTGCACAAGGAGAATCATTTGCAGAGAAAATGAAGGAGTTGCATGATCAAGTCAATAAGACTTTACAAAAACAAGTGGAGAAGTACAAAACCAAAGCTGATAAGACCAGGAGGGATTTGCAATTCAAGGTTTGGGATCTAGTACTTGCCTACCTCAAAAAGGAGAGGCTAAAGGAGAGGCTACCTAAAGGCCAACCAACTAAGCTACTCATGAAGAAGATTGGACCACTGAAGATTTTGCATAAGTATGGAAAGAATGTCTAAGAAGTGGAATTTCCCCCTAATTTGGGAATTTCACCTATTTTCAATGTTTTTGATTTATATCCTTACAGGGGATCACCTCCAAACACAGGTTAGTCTACCCTTGCAGATTTCGAGGAAGATGATTGGGTGAAGGATTTTCCTACCCCAAAGCCATTGCAATTGGAAAGTGTCTTGGATTCCAAAGTAATAAAGAAGACAAGGAAGGGAAACTACAAGGAGTATCTCATCAAGTGGTAGGGACTACCTGAAGTTGAGGCTACTTGGATGACAGAGCTAGAGATTCTAAAACACGGGGTCACTCTTGAAGACCTCCTAACTCAAGGGACTTGAATTATTTTTCTTCCAAGGGAGTATGGTGCAGGGCACCTCCCTATTTGATGTTTTGGTGTTGTTTAGGGTTGGATTAGGAGTTTGTGTGAGTGGTAGAATAATTTCCAAAAGGTTGGAAGCAATGTTAGTTTAACTTCTAGTTTGTAAGGGCTTTAGTGCTCATTAGGGGTTTTGGGTCTTTTGACTTCAAATTGTGGAAAAGTTGCCATTTTAGTGTAACATGGGATAGAGGTATGTTTTAGGACCCTACATATCCTATTTAGGGTCCTAGGAGTCAACATCAATCATCGAGTTGACATAGAAAGTCAAAATGCTTCAAAATGCAAAAAGTTGCTAGCAACTTTGAAAGTTGCTCGAGCAACTTTTGCAAGAAATGAAAAAATATGGTTAAACTGAATTGTAACTACCCATGCTTGGTATATGAGCATGGAATTGGTGTTTGGAAAAGGTTAATGAGATTTTGGATTGAGACACTTATTTCTGACACCATTATATGGATGTTTGTATCCTCATTTACATAATCTGCACTGTGTCTTTACTTTTGTACGGTCCTGTACGGATTGGCATAGGTGATCGGGCTCCATGTTTGTGTAGTGTTTCCTTTCATCTTTCATATGCAATAGGTAGTTTGATTTTAAGTTCCGTAGAAGTTAAGTTGTACATTTTTTAGGTTCACTGATCTGACAGAGACATAAACAGTGTCACCTTGTTAGAAATGGCTCTAACCTAGTTTTCCTCCGGTGGATGTGTCTGAAACTATGGGGAAATTAGGGTTAGGGTCTGTAGATAGGTTTGTAGGTTTATTTTTGGTTGTATCTTTGGATTTCATAGGCCAAAGATGAATCCCTATGGCTAACTGATGAAACCAGGTGAGCCAGGACAGGGAGAAGATTGAATTTGTATGAGCACCCAAGACCTTTTGGGGAAGACTTAGTGGCATTTCTAGATGCACCATACAGTCTCCTAAAAGGATTAAATAGTGGTTGGAGGTGAATTAGTGATTGGAGACAAGTTTTACAATTGTTCATGTTCACTGGTCCAGAGGCCTAATTAATAGGCTATAATCTAGGGCCTGCAAGAAAGTAGGGTTTTGGGTGCCTTCAAAAGTCAGGGTTTTGAATTATGATAGGGTTGAATGATAGTTTGAAGATTTTCAAGTTTATTTGTGAGGTCATTTGTGGATTTTGGAAGCAATAGGCCAAAATCGGTGAAAATAGACATACAAGGAGTTGAGCAATTAGCCCTCCTAGTGAGTTAAAGACCAATTGGATTGGTGAAGCATCTTGGAGAGTTTGGAGCATAATGAATAAGAAGGGGTCAAGAAGTGTATGGAGAGTCTCAATAAGTGTGTGGGAATATCCTAGGTAGAGGATTGGCAATCTAGGTGGAGTTGTAGAGAAGGAAGCTAAGCTTTTGGTTAACTAGTTGGACTAGTTGAGCTTACAAATCTTGGAGTCTTCCAAGAACCAACTATACCTTGGAGGAGAAGTTGGTGGAGAGGGTCTTGGAGATCCTAATTGGTGGAAATCCAACAAAGAACAACCATTGGATGGTTGGTTCGGTCAAACAAGCACCTAGGAGAGAGGAAAGGTTCTAGATTGTCAAACCCTCTGCATCATGCTCTATATCTGAACAAGCTGGAAATCTCATCATCTTGAAATTATTTCTTGCATATCAAAGTTAATATTGTGTGTGATTTGAACCCAATTGAGTAATGTGAGACGTGGGTAATATCTGGCTTGAGCAATTCAAGATACATGCAAACTTGATCCTTGTGGAAGAAGAGGAGCATAAAATAATAATTCATGCCAAATGTATGTGCTACTGAATACTAAAAACCTAACTTTTTTAATTAATAGGAAGAACAATTAAACAAATAAATGAAATGCTTAAATTGCTACAATATTTAGCATTGAATAGATGCCTATGAACCAAATTAATTCCTTGTATTGCATCTTTCATGAAAAATTGGTTTACTTTTGTCTTGCAAAAACCATAGCTTGGCAATGCTATCTTCTCTCATAAACTGTACTATAATTGAGAAGCTTGTTTATACCTTGCAACAAGCTTGTAGTGTCAATCCTAGAAAATATTTATAAGCTGACCAAATTGCAAATGATAACATAGTGCATATTCACTGCATGCATCATTGATTATATTGAAAATACTTTAGAAACTTTCAAGCAAATGCAACGACATGTGTAGAGCCATACTCAACAACCTAAGCCAACATCCTCCATGCTGCGATAAAACAAGAACTTTGGAATTACAACATATGCACATCCATTAATGCATAATGATGAGGAGGTTTTCTTTGGCCCAAACCAAAACCATTAACAACAAAAAAAACTCAAGTAGATAAGTAATATGCAAAATATGACAATACAACAAGTCATGTAAATTGTTTGTCAAAGAGATGACATCTCACATAATGAGATTTGTTCCAGATTTCTATCAGAAAAAATGATTTGGGGAAAAAGCTCCAGAATACTTCAAAGCATATTCAATTGTCTGGCATAAAGTTCTGCATTCCCACCAGTCTTCTACATGTATCGTATCCAATGGGGTTCCTCTGGCTCATCAGAGCTACCACCTGCCCCTCACTCAACAAAGAGAAAACTTATCAAAAACTCGTTTCCAACATTATGAGTTGCAATTGCATTGAATTCTAATGGCTCACATACATGTCCAAGGGTTGTTTCTACTCGAAGTATTGGTCAAGTAATCTTCACACTTCTTAAAAGAAAATATATATGCTAGGTATACTCAAATAATTCTGGGTGGATAGCGATGACGGTTGAACAGTGAATGGGTATGCGATCTAGGCTGTCAAATAATCTTGGGGACTACACTATGAGCGTTAGTGTGTACAAAAAAATCTCAGAACTGTCTCACAAAACCATTTAACGACAACCTAACATTGTTTACATGCGTGCTTCCCACTTCCGTATCACAAAAACTATGTTTTTGCTGGTTTTAGGTGTGAGACAGGTTTTGTTGGGTACGGATGTGAGCGATCTCGCATGGAAAGCCTATCGACTAATAAAAATAATCTACAATAATCATTTGTAAAATATGAAAATACAATAATCATATTATGCACTATTTAATTTGACTTAGAAACTACACATACAGCAATATCATCATTTCCTTTGATTTGTTTTGGAAAATATGTCCTACTTATCTATTTAAATATAACCAAATTATGCAATATTTAGAGATATATAAATACAACCAATTATACAATATTTAGAGATACATGTAGTGGGAATGCTTATGTCGATGTAAAAAAATTTAAATTTTTTTTTGGAAAAGGTTTCCAACAAATCAAATTTAATTTACGTGGCGGGTGGCAGAGAGAAACACTCAAGTAATAGTCACTAGTCATCCTGTGGAGAAGGACACATTCCTTTATAACAGTATTTATGCCCCTTTATTGCACTGCCAAGGTAAGCTTCTTTAATGGCGGAAACTGAAATTCTGGCTTAGAAAGCTCTAGGTAGGCTGGGCCGCCAGAGATACTTCTGGTCTTCTGTCGCCCTTCCATTTCTGAAGAAGGCTTTATGGCATCTTATTGTTCTGCTTTAGAATTGAAGTAAAACTGTATTAAATGATATGGAATGCACAGAGCAAATGGAGTTGAGGATGTGACAATAAAGATCCTCTTCTGTGGCATCTGTCATTTGGACCTGCATTCCTCCAGGAACGAATGGGGGAAACACTACTTATACTATTGTTCCAGGGTAAAAAATCTATCCTCATTCTTTCTATTTACAAGATCAATCTTTCAGCCCTAAACCCTCCATATGATCTTAAGAAAATGTTCTGCTCAGTTTCATAAAAAAAAAAAAATCGTTTTAGGATCACTTTGATAATTAACAGTGAAACCAAATCATTTATTATTTCAGTACAATTCTTTATAGAGATTATGTTTCTATTATGGTAAACACTTTTCTCTGGAATTAGGAGTAAAAGGGGGTTGAGTTTTTAACAGAAAAGCCAACAGTAATTAAGATCACCAAGGAATATTAAGAAGAAATATCATAAAACAAATCACTTACACTGGATACAGGGGAGACCAAAATATATGGTAACATGTCACAACAGAACAAGCTATCTGAAATACATTAGAGAGATCTGATCTTGCACCAAAATGCTTAGCCAAATTATGCCCCTACTTGTTGAGAATTAAAGATTATGATAAAGATGTTTATCTAAATAAAACTTATTATCAGTTTCAAATTAATGTTTTAGATTTTGTCACAACTATATTTCCATCTGAAGGAATGACGTACCCCAATAGGACACGAATCCACTCATTCAAATGAATAGATGGGATAGCTCGACCACAAATTCACTGGAACAAGCTAACCCATCCCAATTGGCATGATTCCATTCAGACAAGAAATATGGAATAAAAATTTACTACATTCCACTGGCTGTTTTGAACACAAGGAATTTTCACCACTAATGCTGGAAGGAAAGCTAAAATTTGTTACTCCAAAGCAAAAAATAAACTACACAACCAGAAGGAGCTGGCCCAACTAAATCCGGGCCATGTTTTAAGATAAAAGACCACAATGCTGCCACCAAAATGCCCTCAAGTATAAATTGATTGAGATGTTCTCATGAACAAGAGGCCAGAAACCAAAGCTTTAACCACAAATTATATTAAAAATGAAACAGTTCCGCATTACGAGTACCTTTGGAACAGAGAATTAACAAACTAATAAGGTGCGTTCTCAGTAAATTTTTTTTCTATTAAATATAAGATAGAGTAACAAACGGATCAGTTCATAAGTAGAGTAGCATACGGATCACTACCAAAAAGAGACATGCAGATCAGTCATTCTCAGTAATTTTTAAATATGTTCGCACTCATTTAGCCACATTAAGCATTAGCAACTGTTCATATTAATATTAACTGGTCAAAGCACAAGAACAAAAACAGCCATTGTGCTTACACATACGCTTCCTAAAAATCCCACTGAATCAACCCCAAAGAAGACAATAGATAAGTGCAGCAATATTATCAAATATCATGTGACTTACAAAACTGAGTCTTACGTATGATAAAATTTCCAATTCACTGGCCCATTTGTCAAACCGTGATAGGCACCCAACAAGTACATTCTCAGAACCAAACACACACATCCATACCGCACAGCCAAAGGGCCACTGGAGTGAGTAAAAAATGCAAAATTTCTCTGTAAATCTATAAGTATAAGAATCGGATACTGCAGGATTGGATTGATCAATCTAATGTATTATGTGTTGTAAAATAACATGTCCAAGTACAGCCTTTACTATTGCATGCAAAATATTGTCTTGGCAAAAAGAATAAACAGATAAGCGTCGGAAACCATAACCAAATAGTTCAAACCTCATGGTCATATCAATAGGACAGATGTACAGAAAGCTAGTATTGATCAACATCATTTGAGTGAATTAATTGTCGTGAATTACAGGTAAAATAATTTTGATATCAAACTGAAGCATTTCTACATTCGCTGAAAATTTGTGTTCAAAACCTTACCACATAATCCGATGCCCTGTTGAAGCAGCACCTGTACATAGAATTGTGTTGTATATAATATACGAAGTCCCTTCCTTACTTGCATTTTCCAGAAAAGCTAGCCCTAGATGCAGGGGCTCCTCTGCTGTGTACAAGAATAACAGTTTATGGTGCCATGAAAATCTATGAATGACAGAAGCGGCCCAGGAGAAGCATTTGGGCATTGAGGGATTGGGTGGCTTAGGACATGTGGCGGTTAAGTTTGGCAAAGCACTTGGCATGAAGGTCACTGTCATCAGCACTCCTTACAAAGAACAAGAGGCAAAGGAATTGCTCGGCGCAGATGATTTCATCTGCAGCAAGCATGAACAGAAAATGCAGGTAAAACATAACAAAATCAGTTGCCTTTCTATGTTCTTAAACAACAAGTTTTGGGTTTTGATTTTTGATTTTTTTAGTTCAAATTATGTAAAATGCAGGTAAAACATAACAAAATCAGTTACCTTCAAGTTTTGGGTTTTGATTCGTTTAGTCTAAATTGTGTAATTTTTCTAATATGATTTATCTATTAGTGTTCTTTTATATGAATCACTTAAACAAGTCAAAGTTGATTGTGATTTCATATAAATCACTTAAACAAATCAAAGTGGAGAATGTATTGTTTAAGTCAAAATATGTCCAAGTTTAATATAAATTTAGGATCTATTCAATAGTTGGAGGGTTCCATTTAAACAATATTTAGAGGGATCTATTGGTAGTTAGAGGGTCTGATTTAAACAATAAGTAGAGGGATCTATTCAGTAGTTAGAGGGTCAGATTTAAATAATATATTATTATTATTTTTTTTTTGGAGAAGATTTGAAGTGAGCATCATCTAGGTGTTTACAACATGGACTTTGATATTAAACTAAACTTGGATTTTGGCAATACACTCTCAGTTTTGACTTATTCAAGTGATTCATTAGAAATAACATTAATAAGTGAATCCTATTGAAGAGTGAATGTAACTTGTGTTGTTCAAGCTAAAATTAGATAGACATGTTTACATTAGCAAAAGATCATACATGAAAAAAATTGATCAAGCCTTTTTTCTCTCCTCTAGACAATTTAAATTTATTCGGCTAGTGGAAAAAACCAGTTTGATGAACGTGATTCTCTTCTTAGAGTTTTCATAACAGTTAAATTAGCTTTACCATTTGACCTACATATATGAAGTAATGGTTGAAGTCCAGTCTAAATTCGATGGCCTTGACATAATTTGTTTTTCCTTTTGTTCTGATTTTTGATGATGGATTATAATTTGAAACATGACAAAAAAATTCATACAATCAAAATTCAAAAACATGTCACATTGATATGATATATGTATTTATTCCTTGTCAAATTCCATAAAATTATGATGGGTGAAATTCATATAGTCTATATCATAGTTTGACTTGTTGTGGGGCTAAAGGATTTCTATAATGAATGGTTCATAAGGCACAACACTTGCTAAAGGTTTTGCAAATGGTGCAGCAAGCTAAGTGGGCTTAACTTTGGGAGAAGAAACTCCATAGTTAAAATGCGCTTTAGTAGTAGTATTGGGATGAGTGACCTCTCGGGCCAGTCCAATGCTTCATCTCTGTGAGCATCACCTAGATGCAATGGATGCTAAATGTTTCATTCATTCTCATGAGAGATGCATTCTTATGAAACATGGGTCAATGAGTTTGACTAAAAAATTACACAGTTCAAGCCTAATAGCAATATCACAATTCATAAATAGACATCCAAAAATAATTCTTACTTTCTATTCAGACATCTGAAATGATCAGTTTTTACTTTTACCTGACATATATTTATTGTTTTAAAATTTCTTTTATCAACCCCAAATGAAATACTTGGTCTCAAGGAAGCAACAAAAAGTCTAGACTACATCTTAGACATCGTATCTGTTGTGCATTCAATAACTCCTCTTTTGCAAATGCTCAAACTAAGTAGAAAGTTGATGTTTGTGGGTTCGCCTGATAAGCCACTGGAGCTCCCCATATATCCCTTACTATCTGGTAAGAGCCCAACGTTGTTATAGTAGATGATTTAGAATGGCATAAATTGGTTAATTATATAAATTTTCTGTCTATATGTACAAAAAGAAAAATGATCGGTGGAAGTTTTATAGGTGGAATTAAAGAAATGTAAATCTAAAAGAAGTAGAGAAATGAAAATGGAAACATAAAATCAAGAACAAGACAAGAGACAATTTTATAGTGGTTTGACAATTGCCTATGTCTACTTTCAAGAAGGGAATTTTAGATTAATTCAATCGACAATACACAATACATAGACTGTACACAGTCATTTATAGAAATTTCTTCGAATTCAAAGAGATGAGGGAAAACCAACCGTCATGTGACCGTTGGGCTTCACATCCCAATAATCTCCCCCATGAAATCCAACCGGCATAACCATGCACTGTGACATCCTTTGCTTCCCATTTTGAAATTCATAGAATAACTATACCTTGAGAAGATTTTAATTTTATGCTCACGTACACTCTTAATGAGTCTTATCCAAATTAAGTCAGAGTCAAAAATATCTTCTCCTTGGTATTGCGTATCATACCTTCCAGCAAAACTCAAAATTCTCCTTTGTTAAGAACCTGAACCAAGAAGAGGATTAGCCACAACAACAACTTGAGTTGAGCTCACAACAGCTATAACAGCCATAGAACCCACATTTTTGGGTGCAGTTGGATCTTCGCACCAATCACCAATCTCTTCGTGATGGTAGTCACGTACATCAGTGTTGTAATTAAAAACTGTTCCAGTAGGTTGATCCACAAAGATGAGACTTGATACCTTGTCTGTAATCTTGAAAGGCCCATTCTCATAAAACACATCTAGTTTGCTGCTACACGCAGGACCTCCAGTCATCCAGAGAACAACAGGATAGTCTACTTTTCTTCCTCGAGACTCAAAGAAGAAGTAGACCATCTTGGCAGCGTGTGTATGTTCGAGCTGATAATAACCAACATGGAGACTAAGGTCTTCCAGTGTGGCGGCGCTACCCGAATCACCATTAATATGGAGATCAATTTCTTCCTTTCTACCAAGCGAGGCCCTTCATTTCCATACTCTTCTTGGACCTCTGCAACATGTCCATGTTCATACTCCAGACTAGTCAAAGTCTTTTTATCTTCCTGGTTGAGTCCTGCCACGACTGTCGCCCTTGTTTCTCTCTACGCCGTCTCTTTCGGCGCAACAGGGGTTTCTATTCTACCGCTCTTCTACAACAGTGCATCTTAATTATTCACGAGAATAGGGCCCTCGTAACCCTCAAGACTGTTGTTTCCCTCGTACATAGCTTCCTTTGCAATTGTCACTGCCCAGGTGTTGAATGGTGACTCCTCCAAATCACCCTCGACTACTCCATAGTCTGCCGCTAAAATGATAATTTCCTCCTCTTTGCCTCCAAAGGACGGTAGGAGGCCACACCCAATTTAAAATAATCCCAAATCTTATTTATACTTTCCCACTCTTCATTGGACAGAGTATCCAATTTCCTCTTTAACCCGGTTGTAAAACAAACCGCTTCAATTGCCCCAGACGACGGGGAAACAAGCAGAATTCAAAACTCCACATATGGACAATTAATGCCAATCCCAATTGAGGAATCATGGTGCTCAACCTTCACCACATGGATGGCATCAATTTCCATTTCTTCTATCTGTTCAAATTCAAACCCCTCTCCTATTTTTTTTCTGAGAGGTCCATAATAGATTCAACTTGAGTCTCACTCACCTGACTATATGATTTTAAATTATTAGGACAATTTCTTTCAATATGACCCAACTTTCTACATTGATAACATCTATTTTTCAAATCCTCAAACTACTTTACAGTCTCTAGGCTAATGGCCAGTATTTCCACAATTAAAACACCTTCCAAAATGAGGAGACAATGATGAAACAATTTTCTTCTTTTCATACTTGTCTCTGTCAGGCCTCTCCCTTTGCTTGTCACCTCTCTAATGATCCCGTTCAACACAAGTAGCCAAATTATCCTCATTTTTCGAGTCATTCCACCAATGTACATGGCATTTTGTTTCAGCCCTCACTTGCACAAGATTATTCTCTCTTGAATCTAAATGGCCAAGAAATTCTTCGATGACTGAATCAGCTACAACATCTTTCTTCTTTTTTGTCCATGCATCGCACCAATGGACACGACGTCTTGGCACCATCTCCTCTCAATACTTCACCATGGCTATGATACCAATTATAAATCTAAAACAAGCAAAGAAATGAAAATGGAAACAGAAAATCAAGAACAAAACAAGAGATAATTTTATAGTGGTTCGGTAATTGCCTACGTCCACTCTCAAGCAATGGATTTTATATTAATCCAATCGACAATACACAATACTTAGAATGTACATAGTTATTTATATAAATCTCTTTGAATATAAAGAGATGGGGGGAAACAAACCATCATGTGACCATTGGGCTTCACATCGCAACAAGAAACACAAGAAATGCTAGATTTTTGTGGTGAGCACAATATTGCTTGCGAGATTGAGAAGATTTCTATTGAATATGTGAATACTGCCATGAAAAGACTTCAAAACTCTGATCTCAAGTATCGATTTGTTATAGACATTGTTGGCACTCTCAAATAATTGCTTCCTTGTTAGCTTAAATTCCAATAATGAACAAACTTCTAAAGTTTCTTCACTTATTTTCAATGTTGATTAAGTTGCCAACCCCTTAATGCATTGAAAAACTAGTAAATTGCAAGGTGTGTGTATTTTATGACCTGGTCCCAAAGAGTACGTGACTTATTTTAATTTAGTTTAGGTTATTGAATATATTTAATTTGAGATTAGTTAATTGAGAGGGATTTTCTTGATTTAAGTTTTATAAGTATTTGAAATGTGTAAGAATGTAAATAAAAATAAATATAGTTCAATAGTTGGAGAATAATCAAATGTATTTTGGGATTGGGAATAGTTTATGATAATCTATGTTTACTTCAAAATCAAAATATTTTGTTGTGATTGTATAGGGATGAATATGACTATAATGAATGATTCTATGTTTACGAACTTGTTATGCACATTAAAAATTATTTCAATTGTAATGTGCAAATTTTTATCCTTTGATTCACCTGATTTGATTTAATTTCTATGTTTTCTTAATATCTAGGATTCTAGTGATATTTCAAAATATCTCAAAGGTTTGGCATTAAATTACAAGGATCTTTTACCAAGATCTCAAAGGTTAAATTATTTAAGATCTCTAAATTTAAGATACATTTGTGTTAGATTATAAATTTTTCAAGAGGGGCATGGTAATTGATCAAAAACAAAATTGTAAGATGGTTAGAGATATAACGTTACCACTTTTTTTTGTGTGTGTACATAAACTAATTATATTGTTAGTGTTCAAGAGGGACATGGCAATTGTGTAGCTCGTTAGGGGAGCATTAGATTGTTGGTCATTAGCAAATTACAAAAACTTAAGAAACCATAAACAAAGTAAAGCCACTATCAAAAGAAGCAAAATCTAAGAAAGTTAAATTTGATTTGGAAAAGGGTGCTAGAAAACCTTCCCTTGTGAAATATTAGGTATTGAATGGAATGTACTTGGTGAGGACTGATTCTATATTTTTAGTTCACTAGACTCCTTTGGGTTTTGCAGATCTTGTGGCATCTGAACTAAATATGGGAGACAACAATGAAGATAACCTTGGTGGAGAAAACTTTGGTGGCCACAATAATGATGGTCCTAGGCATGATAAAGAATTGGTGCATAATAATCCCATTACTTTTGAATTTACTATTACTCACCCTGTAGACAATGCTCAAATGAAGAATATACCACACTCTGATTTTAGAGGTCTTACTGTTGAAGATCCTTTCATAGCTATGATTGTCATAGCGATGCACAAAAGCTTAAGTTATTCCCAGACACATTGAAATATGCACCATTACAATGGTTCATGAGCCTCAAGAATATTAGAATGTGGGAAGAAATGAAGGAAGCATTCTTGACAAAATATCAAGAATATCGTAAGATAAAAGAAGTGTGGGATGAAATTTTTAGCATGGTGCAAAAAGAAGATAAATCAATGGAAGATTTCCTTAAATGCTTTGCATTTAGCTTACAAAGATCATGACGACCAAACCTGACTCCCGATATTATTAAAATTTTCTTTCTTAGGGGAATAAGAGATGAAACTATGGATGCATTGAATTTAGTATGGAAAGGTGACATCTCTAAGTTAAGTTTTGATGAAATTTGTGACATTTGCAGGAATTAATCAATATCACGGTGTTCAATGATGAATTATTCAAGTAAGTTTCCTTCTTTGAGAATTGCATCAGGTATAAAAAACTGAGATAGGTAATTTACTTGAAGATCTCAAAACTAATTTGTAAAATCATATGGGAAAGCAAATTGATACACTTTATACTCGTAGGAAGTAGGAAGAAGTTGAAAATGCTATAGTTGTGTTTTGTCTAATTTGTCTGAAGAAACATGGTAGTGAGGATTGTCCTTATAATAGGATAAACTATCTTCATTAGAAGAAGTCAGCAAAAACACTTGCCTAAGGCCTTTTCCCGTAGGTATGCCTAACATAGAGCATTTTGAAGAACTTGTATATTTTATAGCCCCAAGGCGACCTTTCCCTCGACCAATGCACTCTAGGATGAGAAATCATTAACTTGCTACTGGACCAAGTCAATCTAAGTTTTTCTCCAATCAACCTAGATTGTATGGATGTTGGCAACAACCTTCACACTACTCCCAATGGGCACAAAAATACCCATATGCTTCACAACTGTGGAAACATGCATGGACCCAATGGCCACAAAAATAGCCATATGCTTCACAACCATGGAAACATGCATGGAGGCCACAACCTCACCATATCAACAGCCTTATCCCTGAAAACCATAATTTCCACCTCCACCCATGATCAACCCATATCAAAAACCAAAATAATTTCTTTCACCAATACCTTCCTCATCTGCTCAATTTTCTAATCTATTATAGCCGCCAAAACCCACACCTATGCCAGCTCAACCAACTCCAAGTCCTAATAATAATTGGCACAACCCGTATATAATAATGAGGCAACAAGATATCCAACCTATCCCATCAACTCTGTTGAAATAGATGGACTTCATTTATGGTTAGGTAAGGCTCTCTAGGGTCCCAACATCACTAAAATTAATAATTCACCTAAAGAGCCTGAGGTATAACAAGTAAAGTAGCCTCCATATCCTAACCGCTTGTAATGTGAACCAATCAAAGGGAAGTGTCTCAAACTGCATTCATTTTTTAAAATGAATTATGTAATATTAATATTAAAATTCCTTTGTTGCAGGCTATTAAGGACATTCTAGTGTGCACAAAGACAGTTTGAGATTTATGCACCCACAAGTAGAAGAAAAAGAAGGATTCAAAGATTATCCAATACATTGGACAACTTTCTGACCTTATGCTTGGGAGCCTAACTATTCCAAAGTATGCTGGTCCAAGAAGTCCTATGATCAAAGTGTGTATCGGTAATGTTTTTATTTCTAATACACTTGTTGATTTGGGAGTTGCAATTAATGTTATGGTGAATGAAACAAAGGAAATGTTATCACTTAAGGGAATTAGACCCACTCCTACAATTCTCCAAATGGAAGACCATTGTTTGGTCAGACCAAAACGTATGATCGAAGATGCAATTCTTTCTATTGATTCATGGGAGTACCTAATTGACTTCATGATTTTGTAGCCTAAAATTAAGGTTGGGGATACCCCCTAATCTTGGTACGACCTTAGTTGGCTGCTATAGATGTATTCATCAATTATTAGTAAGGTAATATGGTTATTTCTAATGGGAAACAAACAAAACCATTAACATTATATCCTCCAGTGCAACCCTGGTTGGAGACAGAGGATCCAACATGGATTGATAGTGATTTAGATGAATCACTGCCAATTCTGGCAGTTGAACAAACACTTGATATGCATGAATGTTTTGAAGATGATATCCTTGTTTTTTTTTTCAAAATAGATATGCATCTATTGAAATTTTGGAAAGGATGGTTCTTTCTTCAGGGATAAGTGATAAATGTTCTTTTGGTAACTTTCCAATGGTAGGTAGTACATAATATATTCAACACTTCATTACATTACATTAGTTTCTACCTCATGATTGTTTGTACAATCTATTTGGGTAAGCGCACCAAGATGGTGAACAAAAAGGGGGTAGAATAATTGGTCACTTTTTTAAAAATCAAGTAAACTTGAACTTCGAAGACAAATTTGAGGGTCATGCACTCAAAATTAGGAGTTGTGCGAAGAATAAGAACTGTAGTACTCAAAATCTAGTTTCTAAACTACTATTTTGTTTTAAAAAAAATTGATAAGATTAAGAGGGTCAAACCCCCTAAGCGCGAAAAACTATTCCTAATTTTTTCATAAAAACATAACACAGTTGATTCCTTGTGCTTCACAAAAGATATAGTTAGATTTAGTATTCTGCAAAACCCTCTGGTAGAATGATAGGTAAGAGTGAGATTTAGAAGTTGTGTATTTTTTTGTAATTTTCAATTGAGTATTTTTTTTATGATTTTTTGAATTGGCTACATCCTGAAAATCAATTGCTTGTTCATGTACTGGGCATAACTTACATCAAAATAATTGAAAATGCAAAAAAAAAATTAAAAGTGTATAGAATCAAGTGTAGTGTTAAATTATAGCTTCAATTTGATATATATATATATATA